>JAACNH010001572.1:4161-67415 GCA_019447015.1 Hymenochirus boettgeri | reverse complement strand
AACTCTGTTCTGGTGGCTGGAACAGGAGTCTGCACCCTGGGAACTATGTTCTGAAGGCTGGAACATGGGTTTACACCCTGGGAACTCTGTTCAGGTGGCCGGAACGGGGGTTTACACCCTGGGAACTCTGTTCTGGTGGCCGGAACAGGGATTTTCACCCTGGGGACTCTGTATTGGTGGCCGGAACAGGGGTCTGCACCCTGGGAACTCTGTTCTTGTGGCCAGAATGGGGGTTTACACCCTGGAAACTCTGTTCTGGTGGCCGGAACAGGGCTTTTTACCCTGGGAACTCTGTTCTGGTGGCTGGAACAGGAGTCTGCACCCTGGGAACTATGTTCTGGAGGCTGGAACATGGGTTTACACCCTGGGAACTCTGTTCAGGTGGCCGGAACGGGGGTTTACACCATGGGAACTCTGTTCTGGTGGCCGGAACAGGGATTTTCACCCTGGGAACTCTGTTTTGGTGGCTGGAACAGGGGTCTGCACCCTGGGAACTCTGTTCTTGTGGCCAAAACGGGGGTTTACACCCTGGAAACTGTCTTCTGGTGGCCGGAACAGGGCTTTTCACCCTGAGAACTCTGTTTTGGTGGCCGGAACAGGGCTTTTTACCCTGGGAACTCTGTTCTGGTGGCTGGAACAGGGGTCTGCACCCTGGGAACTATGTTCTGGAGGCTGGAATGGGGGTTTACACCCTGGGAGCTCTGTTCTGGTGGCCGGAACAGGGCTTTTCACCCTGGGAACTCTGTTTTGGTGGCCGGAACAGGGGTCTGCACCCTGGGAACTCTGTTCTTGTGGCCAGAATGGGGGTTTACACCCTGGAAACTCTGTTCTGGTGGCCGGAACAGGGTTTTTTACCCTGGGAACTCTGTTCTGGTGGCTGGAACAGGAGTCTGCACCCTGGGAACTATGTTCTGGAGGCTGGAACATGGGTTTACACCCTGGGAACTCTGTTCAGGTGGCCGGAACGGGGCTTTACACCATGGGAACTCTGTTCTGGTGGCCGGAACAGGGATTTTCACCCTGGGAACTCTGTTTTGGTGGCCGGAACAGAGTTCCCAGGGTGTAAACCCCCGTTCCGGCCACCAGAATAGCACACACTAAAGATACACACTTTAACTTAACTGGTTTTAAATAGTATCATAGGTGTAATCCATTATTTCTGAGCAGCCTCAATATCAGCTTTCCTGAAATCGGGTGTTTTTGTGCTTGCAAACATTATCCATTTAATGGAAGTTTCTCATGAAGAATGAGCCATATGAGCCATACAAAAATGAAATATTTATGACTAAACCAACAGTCAACAAAATTCTGGTACTGTATAAAAAGACAGAAGACCAACTTTTACATAGATTACAATTAGCAAAAAACAGCATTTTCTTGTTTAATATCAATATTTTATCAACCTGAGGATATACTATATAGGATATGAGTACCGGTAATTTAAATAGTAAGATGCAGTATTGTTTTTTTAAGGCCGGCACCTTCAGCATCTGGTTTTGCACTGAAATTGCAGGAGACATCTTTTTTAAAAAATTAATATCCTGCCAAGCAAGACTTACTGCATCTCCCAAACAGTATTATATTATATAAGGGATAATGCACCCCTTACAGTGTATTATAATGATATTATGCCACTGAGGATTTCCCTGATCATATAGAAACACAAGGCCTCAGGCATGAAACTCTGAGGTCTGGTGTTTATTTTTTATTGCATTATTTCTTATAAAACATAAGTTTCTGGTTCCTTCCACCCTAGCTCCAGCAGGTCCCATTAGTGAAGTTAAACACTGGAACAAACCACTGAGTCATTGTAATGGGAATGGGATTTATATAGCGCCAACATCTTCCGTAGCCCTTTACAATTACATGTGTACATTCACATCAGGCCCTGCCCTGAAGAGCTTACAATCTAAGCACATTTATTTGACACATACAACCTATCAGTATTTCTTTGTGATTGTGGGGGAAACCGGAGTGCCCGGAGGAAACCCACACAAGCACGGGGAGAACATACAAACTCCTTTCAAATGTGTCCAAGGGTGGATTCAAACTTAGGACTTCAGCCATTGAGCCACCATGCTGCCCCAATATATAAGATATGAGTTATTAGTGACATAGCTGAGTGATTGTAATAAGGATTCTTGCCACTGCACCTCCCAATTCTAAATCCCTAAACTTATTATAATACAATAAAGTTAAAGGAAAAAAGGAAAAGAATCTCCATTTCTTGACTGTGTACTGCCCCTGGGTATAATCTTTATAAAGTTATGACATTGAATAACTTTAAATTCGAATACATATACTCCCAGCAAATAACAGTGTGTTTCTTTGCCCCCAGGACACACTTTTTCTCTGGGTTTTTTATGCTTCTGGATTTTGTTTGAAATTGGTTGGTTATGGTTTTGAGTAAATGTAATTGTTTATTAAGGGATGTAATATCTAAAGCTGGCCATATACTATCAGCCTCATTTACCACCAGCTTCAGCCTTAAAATTATGTTTTTTAAGTTACGGTAACCCATTTAACAGTGGTTTGTGCGAGTTTAACCCCTTACTTGTGCGGGTGTCTTTTGTGATACCTGCACAGCTACCCCAAGGTTCTCAATAACGGAGTTTGCCCTACTTTTACCATGACTATTTAAGTCAAGTTAATAGCTGGCATTAAAGTCACAATGGACTTAAAGGGCATGTCCACCCTAAAATAAGCTTTGCTTAAAGGGCATGTCCACCCCCAAAACTATTTTTTGCTGTAGTGTAGGGAACGCTATCCTGTGTACTTTTGCCATATACTTTCATTATTTTTTTGGAACAGTTATCAAGTTATTTTCATTTTTGTGTTTCTTATGGGTGTAGCAATTGATTTCTCTCCTCCTATAGTGGGCAGTGTGCTTGTAGTCTATGGAGATATGTCCACCAATCAGAAGGGTTTTGCATAATGGTTAAAATAGCCCTTTCTCCATTTATTAATTAAACATGCAGAATCTAAGCAACTGATTTGCAAGTGCCACCTGGGATTCTGGGATTTTACATTAACCCATTCCCTCCTTCTATAGTCATCAGAACTACATGATCTGATATTGTTGTGTGCAAGTAGCATGTTGATGTCAGATTGAATTGAATAGATGGCTGGTTATTTAGTTGGGCTGCAGAAATGAATGTTGTGAAGCTCCTGGGATTCCTATCTATGGTGTTGTTGTATAGCAGTCTATAAACTGCACAAATATGTTGGTAAAACAGATAAATGATAAAAAGTGTTTTTGTTACAGAGCTTGTAATTGCTTTCCTTTAGCCAAACAGCCTGCAAGATAGTAACTAACCCAAGTGCCTATGTACTTACACTGCTAGTTTCACCATTCCCTGACAAGCACTCTCAAACAGCAGAGGGCAGATAGGGAATGTATAGGATAGGGGTTGTATATTGAAAACATGCAGTGTAAATACAACCAGGTTGTAATTAGTGCAGTCCTGCTACTTTTAACTATACATTTATTATAAGCATCCCCCAATAATGAGATGATCGGATCACTAAATATATATCCACTTACAATATAAGATTATTATAAAATAGAAATATGCTTAGAAATGCAAAATCACGGTTTAGTCCTGTGCTGAGCAGGGAAATTATTTCTCTATTGCCCCAGAGCACTGCATAGCCAGGAAAACCCAACTTGGACACCTCACTACACAGAAATTGAATGGTTGGGTAATCCACTGGAATGGAGGCAACTAAAGCGTTACTATGTACGCTTTAGTTGCTGCCATTCATGTGGCAGGACGCACATAAGTAAAAAGAACTCTCAAATGTTGCAACAAAAATGAAAGTTTATTGCAAGCACTTTCTGCATATTTCCTTTAAGGTAACAGGTATAAAAGGACATCAATACTGAGAAAAAATTGTTATCTTTAGATATCCAATCTGAAATATCTTCTGCTAGGTGTAGTTTTGCTATAACTAGAATGGAGACAGTGTTCATGCAAATCATGTGAATTGCATGATGGGAAATTCCCTCTTTCAATGCTGCCTCATAGTGATTACTGAGCATGCTTGCCCTCATAGAAACCTCAACAAGGAATAGTTAGAGGCGGAAACAAATTACACCAGAAATGGCTCCTACTCTTTAATTTCTGGGACTTTGAAGAGACATTGCAGGAGAACCGTTAGGAGCAGAGGGGTAAGGTGAGGATTTTTAAACACTACACAGTGAGGCCAGTAGTAGGTTAAATTTTAGTTTTGGGGGTGGACATGCCCTTTAATAATGTTTAACATCCCCCCAAACCTAGGCTTCGCACTATTCTTAAGAGAAGAAAAGTAGATAGCTGTAATAATGCGAGAACAGTGTCCTTTGAAATGGAAAGTATCTTTTGAAATGTATTAAACAGTACAAGACAGTGTCCTGGTGAGTGGGTTTAGTCTGGGTGGTGATGTAGAATTAGTTGATATTTGGCCATAAAACTCATGTCCCTATTTATTTAGCCATTTAGGGAATTAATGATGTTGCATGATGTTGAATCTATGGGAGTTTATTCATTAGCGCAGTGTTTGTCCTGTTTCTCCCACATAGAAACCTGTGTTAGGTCATCGGTTCAATTTGTTTGATGTTTACTGTCCCAATGTGAATGTAAGTTTGTGGTTTCACTCGCCCCCCTCGTCGCTCCTACTGCTGACAACCTCCCCAATTCCTGGTTGTGGCTGTCAGTAAAGCCAACACGTGACGTCAATAACTTAAAACCAAGATCATAAAAATGATTAAAATGAGCCATCTCTCACCTTTCTATGTGTTTGGGGTTATGTGATATCTATAGAAAAGAGTGTGCTGTTTATAATAAAGTCACACCCCTTTGCATGTGCTAGACAATCTCACTTTAGCATTAATCACATTGAATTAAAGGGTAACTTTGGCCTCCATACAACAGACAGTGCTCTAAACAACACTGGAGAGAAAAAGGATTTCCTGCATCACCTACAGTAGCAATGGGTGTTCTTATACAGATAGATTGCTAAACTAAATAACAGTTAAATTCAACAGATGGAATCTTAAGCCAATATTCATAGTAAGACATCAATTAAAGGGGAAGTTCAGTGCAAATACATATGCTTTTCAGAAAAAAGAGCAGTGTTTTTTCATTCTAATGACCTTAATCTGCCAATTCAGCATTTTTTCTGTGTATAAATAAATCAACCGAAATACTGACTTCCTGTTTGCAGGACCCCTAGTAGAAACCGTTATGGTCTTGCCCTTGACCCAGCGCCTGGGTTGGTTCAGTTGCTCAGTAGAGATCTGAGCATCTTTGACCCATTCAACAGCCAATCAGTAGAAATTACTGTTAGGAACATTCCAAGGATGTGGTGCATTCTGGGAAGAAGGACCGTTAGAACCTGAAATGTCAGCTCAATAATGTCAACAGCAGGGAACAGCAAAGGGTATGATATCAGCTGATTTTTCAAAAAGGGATAGAAAATGTAGAAAAACTAAGAAGATATTACACCAACTAACAATTTAGCAAATATTGATCATTTCCACTGAACTGTACCTTTAAGACACCTGTTGCCTCTGTCAACAATCATCTAAATAAAACTTTACGTACCCATCATTTTATATATATATCTGTTTGGTTTAAAAGGGCTGAATTGGCTAACCACACTATACTGTACCTATTGATTCATTATAATAGTGCAGCATTGACAGCGATGACCAGATCTTAAACCTGACTCAGTCATAGCTGCTCGCACACAGCAGGATACATCTTAAAAGTTGATTTTATGTCTCCTCTGCAGCTGGTTTGTTGGCAATATAAGTACCCTTGAGAGTCCCAATTAACATATGACAGACAGGTGTTAGGGACCTTCTGTATGCAAGGTGTGGATGCATTGAGGCTTAGCCCTCGGGGCGCAGGGGCGGGGCAGAGGTGATGTCACTCAACCTACTGGAAATAGGAAGCTTGAACATTCACCTCAATATAATTTCTCACAGGCTGCAGGCAGAGATGTGATTGTCAGCTCATTTTAAAGGCTTTCAATTAACCCTAACTTGTTTGGAGACCACAGTTGCCCTTTAAGTAAACATTCCCTTTTATACCACGGATATTAGCAGAAAGGAACAACTTTGTATTTTTATTTTAGGTATAACCTTTTTGTATTAATTTAAGGGCATCTATAGTGTTCTATAATTCCCCCAACCCCCAGAGTGTCTTCACTTTCTTCAGTTTCACTCTCTGTACAGGGATACACTAATTAAAAGTCGTGATTGCATTCCTCTACTCCTACTTGTGCTGTCAATCAAATCCCTGTGACTTGACCCTCTTCCCTTCTCAAGTTACTCCCTCCTCCCTGCACTGTTACAAAGAGCATAAGCTAAGATAAGAGAATTAGCTGGGGTAGAGAGGTAGCTTTGACTGCAGAGATAAGGCTGCACTTCTTGATAGCTTTCACTGATTGATGATGGTTCATAAAGAGAGAGATCATATTGCAGCAGTAAACTACTGTTCTCCCTTTTCCCCAGGACAGCTTGCTTTCCATTGGCCTCTGTGCATGGGTGTGTTTTTCAGGATGTTGAAATTTTAACTCCTGCTGCACATGATAAGCTTGACGGGCAGCTAGTGTTTAGGCATGGAGGAGGTAACAGAGGGGAGGGGGAAGGGGGGAGTGCTGCAGAGAGATCTGACACCATAGAAAAACAGTCACTGACAGAGGTAGGAGAAAGGCAGCACAGAGAACATGAATTTAACTTTGCAACGGGGCAATTTGTGTTTTTCACTATAGATGCCCTTTAATTAGGACATTTATATGGTCTTCTCTGGTCTTCTCCTGGCTTCTCTTCTATCTTCTTCCCTGCTTCTCTTATATTCTATTCTCCATAATCTTCTTCTCCAGCTCATGATCACAAAGATAATAATCTCTGCTCTTTGGTCAATATTCTGTACCTTTGGAGGAGGATTTTGTTATAAATATATTGTTTATTTTTGGCCATTTTTTTTTTTTTGTAGACTAAAATATATTTGTGCTAGTATAAATTTAATTACATGCCTGCGTTCCTGTGTATAATTTAGAAGTACACAGGACTGCAAGTCTGGTGTGCATGGCATTTATCTCACTTATTGTTACATTTACTGTCTTTTGCGTTAGTCTGCCATTTGCACCCAGCACAATCAACCAACTATTCACTACAGGTTTGTGCAGGTTTCCTCGCCTGGTTTCTAACTTACTGGATCAGCTACTCCCACGGACACAGTACAATAATGAACTTTACTTACGTCGTTTTCCTTTGGCCATTTCAAATATCACGATCCCCAATGACCAGATGTCACTCTGAAAAAGAGAAATAGAACATTTGCTGTAAAAGCCAACATAACAAGTGCGCAGGGACCAAGTTCTTTTTTGCTGTAAAAGCCAACATAACAAGTGCGCAGGGACCAAGTTCTTTTTTTGGAAGTAACACAGGAAAACGATTTCCCCCCATTCTTAACATGTAATATACAATGAGGAGAAAGGGTTACATAAAATAAAAATAAAATGTTAGATTGCTCATAACTATTAAGAACTGCCAAAGAGGAATCGTGAAAAGTCCTAGTCAGAAATCTTTTTGTGTTTAAAGGATGGGACTGAGTGGTTTGGACCAGAGAAAGTCTTGAAGGACAATTATACCTTTTCCACTTCCATAGCTGTATAGTACCAACTATGCAACTTTGGAAGAAGAGGAGTAAGTAGGAGGAGTGAGTTTAACTATCATAGCAATTAAATGATACCCAATATCTCTGGTAAATAAGAATCATCTGAATACAGCTTTCTATACCCAATATCTCTGGTAAATAAGAATCATCTGAATACAGCTTTCTATTAATAACTGTCAACATAGCTCCTGATCACTCAGCAGAACACCTTAGTTTGGACAAGAATTTTTTAATTTTTTTTTAAAGGAAATGATCAAATTAGATTGATCAGATTGGTAAAAGGCACAAAAAGCTGTGAAATATAAAAGCATATAAAGGGTGGCATTAAACATGGTGTTGATTAGTTTATGGTTTGGACAAGAATTTTTTATTTTTTTTTAAAGGAAATGATCAAGTTAGATTGATCAGATTGGTAAAAGGCACAAAAAGCTGTGAAATATAAAAGCATATAAAGGGTGGCATTAAACATGGTGTTGATTAGTTTATGGGCTGGGTACCAAATCAATTACCCATAAAACAGCTATGCTCTAATCACCACAATGTTCTCACTGTTCTATTGTATCTCTTCTCTACTTACATCAAATCCAGATGGTGAGTCCAGCTCGTGCTGAAGAAAAAAACAATCATGATTATTTTTTTATTAAAGAATTGCCAGCCAATTTAACATTGATTTAGATATAAAACAAAAATGTTTTTCACCTGTATACAATCATGTATAATATCTTTAAAGGGCATGTCTACCCCCAAACTAAAAAAATTGCCCAACTCAACCTTAAAGGATGTCAGGGTCCTCTGATATGACATATTAGTGAACAATGCACCAGAGCAGTTTCATTGATGGGCCATTAAATGTATTGGTATAAGGTTATCATGTCCCCACGACCACCGCTTCTCCAATGTAACAGCCGAACTTTCTAATCTGCCTGCATATTCAAGCCCCTCCATCACCCTTAGTACTTTAGTGCCTTATCTCTGAACTGCTCAAATTTCAAGATGTCCCTTTGTATAGGGATTCAAAACTGCACCAGATATTACCAATGTGCTGGCATTACCCAGTGCCTGTAAAGAGGGAGAATAAATAAATTTTTCGCCTTGATTATCCATTCCCCTCTTTTAAAGACATATCTTGATGCTAGCTCTAGCTGTTGCTACCCTTGGCATTGTTTGAATACGCTAAGTCTGTTATCTACCAGAACCCCCAAATCTTTTTCCATTTCAGAGCATAACACAGAGTTATTTATGGTGTAAGGTGGCACAGGATTATTAAATCCAAATGCATCACCTTACACTTTTCAACATTGAATCCATCTGTCCCTTCGTGCTGCCCATTTTTGATAAGTCTATCTAGTCTAGGTACTGCTGCAGCACTTGCACATCATTGTAAGTTTCCAAAGCTCTGCATAATTTAGTGTCTCAGCAAACACAGAGACCTTGCTCTCAATGCCCCTTCTAAAGTCATTATAAAAACAGATTAAAAAACAGAAGCGGCCCCGTACAGAACCTGAGAACTCCGCTTAGAAACTTTTAGCCACATAGATGTAGAGCCATTAACCACCACTCTCTGTTTCGGTCACCAACCCATTTCTCTATCCATGAACAAATGTTGTCTTCAAGGCCACAGTCCTCAGTTTTATTACATAGTCGCCTATGTGGCACAGTCACAGCCAAGGCTTTTTGCAAAATCCAAAATTACCACATCCACAGTGTGCTGAATCTAACTTCTTACTCACTCTTAATAAAACAACAATTAAATTGGTCTGAATGATCTTCTTTCGCCTAAATCCATGTGACGTACTACTAATAAAGATGATCTCTGGAGGAAAATGTCAAGGATCTGAATCCCTTAACAAAAGTTTCCCATCACTCCCTACCCGATTGTTAGGTTACCAGGTCTATAGTTACAGGCTGTGAAGACTCCCTTTTTGAAATATTGGTATTACATTGGCTGATTTTCCAATCCAGACGGAAACATCCCAGAAAAAGCGAATCTGAAAAGATGCAGAAATAGTGGTTCTTGATAGAACTGAACCTAGATCTTTTAAAACTAGGATGCAATCATCTGGTCCTGCGCTTTATTGATATTAAATTTGTCTAATTGATTCCGTACATATCCTCTGTTATCCAATGTGAAAACTCTTCATTCCTCCCATGCACATGTTAATCCCTACTGTAAGACAAGATTCTCAACAGTAAAAACCGATTGTAAAAAAACGGTTAGCAGATGAGCCTTTTCGGCATCCCTCCCTACAACCAACCTCAGCCCATTATTTAATGGTCCCACATTCTCAGTCCTCATGTGTTTACCATTTATATACTTAAAAAACATCGTGGGGTTTGCGACTTCCTTTGTTCGGCAATCCGTATTTCATTTCTATTTAGCTAGTGTAATGCTTTCTTGCACTCTTTATTACAACTTTTGAAGTCCCTGTAGTCGTTCTGATGCCTTCTGCTTCCAAATTTAAAAGCCCTTTTCTTTTGTTCCATATTTCCCTTTTTACCTGAGCATTAAGCCATGCAGGAGTGGACCTATTTTTTACACTTGTTTCCTAAGGTACCGATTGGAAAAATGTTAGAGTTAAATCCCTTTAAAAGTGGTCACATCTGATCAGTATCTTTACCTAGAAGAAACAGGTCCCCCCAGTCTATGAGCAGGAGTGAATTCCTTTAAAAGCATAAAATTAGATTCCTAAAGTTAAAAGTTTTTTTAAGCCAGTGCACTTTAGTTTTCTGCACCTATATTCAATGACACTAATCAGGTCAATATCCATAAGCTTCCCATTACTTCATCTCCAAAATGAGCTCTGGGTTATTAGATATAACCAGATCCAAAACGCATCTTCTAGTAGGAACTTTCTACCATCTGTGAAGAAAATGCTCATATAGGAAAGTTAAGAACTTTATACCTTTGAGGTGCTGGCAGTTCCATTACTCCAATCTATTCAGGTAGTTAAAATCCCCCCTAACCAGAACATGCACCTACCAGCCAGCCTTCGCCAAATGCATATGAGATCATTTCCACTCTTCCCCGGCATTTGGCGGCTTATAACACACTCCAACAATAATTTACTACCTTCTTGCCTCCTGTACACAGTTCCACCCATAATGGTTCTGCCGCATCGTTTGCTCCCCCATCTATCCATCTTTTCAAATTTGGCGTCAATTCCCGTTTAACCATACATACATATCTCCTCCTTCTTATTAACTCGTCATGTCTAAATAAGGGTACCTCAATATTAATGTCCAGCGTGTGAATCATAAGCCATGATTTGCTATACCAATTAAGTCATACATTTCCTTTAACGCTATTAGTCAAGTTCGCCGGTTTTTCCAGCCAGACTCCTTGCTTTGTAAACATACATTTTCGATATCAATTGATTACTTCCATTACATGGTAGTACATGCCTCCTTCTCCTCTAGCTCCCCCCTCCTCATTCTACTCCCTCCGTTGAGTTACTAGCCCCCGATCCCTAACTTCTATATTCTACCCCTTGTGTAGTTAAACGTTCCCCCCCCCATACCTAGTTAACAATCTCCTCCAACCCCCTAGCCATCTTCTCCCCAAAAACAGTTGTACATCACCATTGAGGTGCAATCCGTCACTACTAAAGAGCTGTAGCAAAACAGAAAAGTCAGGCCCAGTTCTCTAAAAACCCCAACCCCATCTCCCTTACACCACTCTCTTAGCCACGCATTTATACTCCTGAGCTCCCGTTGCCTCCCTAGCGTAGCCACTTGCTGCGTAGTATTTCTGAAATCACTACCCTGGAGGTCCTTGCTTTGAACTGGCCCCTAATTCTCGGAATCATTTTAAGGGACCTCACCTCCACCTCTCTAACTTGTCATTGGCACCAATGTGAACCAAGACCGCCGGGCACTCCCCAGCCCAACCATAATCTGTCTACACGTACACCACATGTCGAACCCTACACCAGGCAGACAACACACTGTGCGGCATGCAGGTCATGGTGGACAGAGTACCCTATTACCCTTGACTAATAATAGAACCCTCCATACCACCTGTATCCTCCTAGCACAGTTCTCCCTCCCTGTATTGGAGATGGCCGTCCCTGGTTCCGTGCTCACGGAAAGGCCCGCTCCATACATGCTGCTTCCGAGCAATCGTCCTCCAACACTTCACCTAAATGGCAAAATCTTTGGGATGACCAGCGGGAAGAAGCCCCCCTATCCTTTCCGTCCCCTACTTCCCTGGTGACCCTTACAAATCTATTTCCTTCTCACCTTATCTGCCCCATCTTCCACCCCACCCGTTTACTGGCCCTGCCCAGTACCTGCATTTCCCCCAGGTTTGCCAAGTCCTGCAATGCTGCAAGTTTACCCTTAGACCTGTACCTCAGATTTCCAAATGGCAACCACTCACATTCTGACACATACATAGGTCCCCGGGGGCGGCCTGCTCCAGATCCCATTACCTGCGGCAGGATGCACATTGCGCGGCCCCAACAAACTGTCATACTAAACAGCAATACACAGCAGAGACACAGCAGGAGGAAAATAGTGTGTTCTAAACGCTTCGTTTTTAAACGCTTAGTTTTTACCGCTGTCCATCTTTAAAAACAGAAAAAATCTCTCTTTAAAACAGAAATCGCTCAGAGCTAATTGCTCATGGGAAAGGCCTTAAATGAGGTTCAAAACCAACCAGAGCCAACAGTTCCTACCCCCTTATTTCAAGCAGAGTAAGTAGTAAAAAAAATAAAAATACACTAGTGATTAATTACTTACACAGGCACCCTTCCTAGAAAAGAAATTGTAAATGTGTTAGGTAGTGACCACTAATAAATATATAAAAGTGACATAAATAGATAAATTAATAAACATCCAATACTAGTCGAAAACGTCGGTTTTGAGTTTTAGTGCCTGCTTACCCATGATTCAAGAGGAAAGGTATGTGCCCCCCCCCCTTGTGTCCGTAGGAGTTGGCCTTTCAAACTCGATGCCCTTCTACCCTTTTTTTTTTTTTTGTATGTAGGTCCTATGTAGTTGAAATAAAGACGCGTCAGAGTTCTCCCAGATCTCAGAACATTTTTTATCAGTGTGAATGTATACTAGTCTGATGTAGGGTGGTCCACTAATGCAAGCAGTTTACAGCAGGACAAAGGTGATGGAAGGTTTAGGGGGCCATTGGATAATGGGACACTGGCATATGTAATATGTAGCAAACAGTTTGCCCGAAGGTTTTGTGCGCATTCGCTTTGCGCATGGTGTTTTTCGCACAAAGACAGTTAACGCTACTTTAGAAAGGAGCGTTAAACGAATGGCGAAACCGTGTTCGCGAGCTATCGCTAAAACCGTTTCGCCTTAATTCGCAATGGTTAATTTAGCGGATACTTTTTATAACTGTGTAGCTAAAACGGTCCCCTACACACTCGATTATACACTATTTAGACGCGAAAGGTGTTTTTTGGTTAAAAAGACGCGAAGATTAGTTCGGACCTGTAAGGGTGGTGAAAAGTCATTGTTTGAGCGGAAAAGCATTTAATGGGTAATAGTCTTGAAAACAAGCGCAACGCGCATTAGAAGGGCGATCGCGCATCATAGAGTGTTAATATGCCTTGGAAAAGCGAACGGCTTCTAGAAAGGCGAACGCAACATTAGAAGGCGAACGCACATTAGAAGCAGGCAGGACCTCACATTAGAAAGGCGGAACGCAACGCACATTATAATGGAATATGCACCTTCGAAACACGCCATGCATAGTCCCGCCCAGGATAACCCACAGCCACAATAGGACCGAACGCACACGGCCTGTTTCTCCCTCCCTCAGGAATGAGACGCCACATTCCAATAATGGAATCTGCCTTGAAAAGCGAACGCGCATTAGAAAGGAGAATGTGGCAGTGCAAAGAAAAAAAAGTGGGGTATTCACTTGAGATCATGTCTAGAAGATTGACTAAATAGACCCTGCTGACTCTTGGTAAATGTGACGGTGGCACATTTTGAACTTCGACATCATTAGTGGCCTTTTCTGGTTTCGGACAATGGTGTCATATGCATTATCATTAGATGGGGTAAGTTTGATGCTGCGATACTTTCGATTCTTTAGTCAGGCACCTAGACTGTACCCTTCGCCCGTTCGCCTTTTAAGCCCGGCGACGGCCGACCACACATTTTGTGTTTTTTTCGGCTTTTGTATAGTCTTTAGATGCGGTAAGTATTTGCTGCGGAGATTTCGCTTCTTATCGCGCCCGTTCGCACATTTTTTCAGCCGCACCAAAAGTGTGGTTTTTTTCGCTGTTTTTTATAAATAAGTGCGAAAACGACAGCCCCAATGGCGCTATTTTTGCTGCGATGTGCCTGGCTAATTATTGGCGCGAAAAAGACCAATACTTTATAATATGCCCCCACACCCTGTACATATGACAGCAATAGGGTCTGCCGCTGTTGTACACATTTGTTCTCTTGCAGAGTTACTCGTAAGATTCAAGTAGGTTTTATATTTATTTTCTTTTATCCCATTCCTCTCAGTTTAGGAGTAGCTAGCATAGTAAAATAACTAATACATATAAAACAGGTTATATTTTTCTTTAAGTTCGTGCCCAGGCTCAGCATGTTGCATTGTGATGTCATAGTAGTTTCCATAGCAACATACATTTTATAACAACAACCCTGGTACAATTTGATCAGTTGTATTTTTGATTCTGGAGAGGTCTGCAGATTTTTTTGTTATTTTCAATTTCAGTATTTCCACACAAATAGTGTATTAGTTTATCTGAAGTTGACAAATAGAATTCTAAGTGACATTTCTTTTTATATGTATTCAGGCTATCATTTAATACATATTTAGGTGTTTCTGCCAAAAAAAATGTCATAAAAATGTATTTTTTGATTACCTATCCAGTTTACCACAAGCATTTTTACACCAAGCTGTCACAAGTGCTTTGATATAGGCTAGATACAAGACAAACATCCACTATCCTATGTTCCACGTCTATCCACCCCATTTATTTTTTGTCAACTGTCCTCTTTTATTCTTTCTTTCTCCCTAATGCGTGTTATCGATATGTTTAATTGTTTCCAGATTGTCTATAAAACGATTTTAAAATGATTTTTAAGAATATTGACAAACATAGAACTAATTGTTTTTGTGTATTTTAACTTCTTGATCAATAGCTTGTTAACCAGCAATATGGGTTGGAAAGGATTCAAAAAAGGATTTAAGAAGCGTTTTGCTGCTTTAATATTTTTTGCTGCATACGGAAGGTAGATTTTTAGATTTTGTAATGTCAATTTATTGGAATATATGGGTTAGATAAGATATATAATGTAAAAGCCTGTCTAATCATACATTGCTTTAAATAGCCCCTTACATTGGTGGGTTTATATATTTTACTATACTCCAATTGACGTCTCCCATATTGTTCTATGGTATATCCTCCATGGTATTACAGTGATTGTATAGTGGTAATGAGTACACTGGTTAATAGACTTTTTCAGCGACTCAAAGATTTTTAAAAAAAGTAAGGTCGGTGACTTTTACTTTTGACTTTGTGATAGATGGAGGTACACACTTTTGGTACTCCCTATGCTTTGCTAAGTATAGCTCCGATATTATAATCCCCCCTTTTTTAGAGTCTATGATATATTCTCCCCTACCCTTATATTCCGACCCTGATTATCCCCCGACTATTTTATGAATGGAATAGAACTCGACTCGTGGCTCGATCAGTTCATTTGCTTTCAAAATGTACGTTTATCCTTTTCACTTTGTCCGTCTGCAATACAGATGCCCAATTCATTGGGAAACCAGATGGAAGTGGAAACACCTCTATGGTAAGCTTATTCATTGTTGATATAGATATATAAGTTTAATAATTATATATAATCTTAATATCTTTAAAATATATTATCGTAAATTCTTGTAATCTTCTACCGACCTCCGTGCTACTTGTGCAGTCTCCCAATAGAAGATAATTCAACTATCTCCTATAGCGGTTGGGTGCATTAGTTGATGGTAGTGACACCTCTATGGTAAACCTATTCGATCTTATATGGAAATATGTTATTTTGTTTTTTATTATCTGTTGGTTGCCTTTCTTTATTATCCTTTTTATTTGTCTTGTTCGTCTACAATAGTGGGTTAGCCAAGCTTGGGAACCGAAGTGAAAGTGGGGCAGGAAGACATCTCTCTGGTAGTACTCAAGGCAAAATTTTACTTTTCTTTTGGAGTGCAGCATTTTGATAAAGTTGTAAGAAGAACTAAATTTAAAAAAGAGAACCCAAAAAAAACCCCCATGTTTTTTACCTTATGTGGCCATCCTGTCATCCACTGGAGTTGCGACTGCCTTATTCACACAGTCCTTTTTCTCTTTCTATTGGGGCCCTGATACTGGCTTTGTTTCTTGCTTACAATGGGACACTTATTATGTTTTGATTAATCATTTAGGTAACAACTAGCATGGCTATGGTCCAGCCTTTTGCCTAGTATAAAAAAGTCCACTTGATTGATTGAAACCCACCCAAAATGAATACTGTTTGCATAAAAACACCATACCACCGTACACCATCAATTTCGGGTTACGGTCTGCAGATCTATTCCTATTCGATACAGATGGCCTAAGATACCTACACCACATGCGTTATGGGTTCATGCCCTCATACGGCATGTTCACACACTCAAGACGACGAGAAATGCCCGTATCCCATTGACTTCTATTCTCCTTCTCATGTGTGGTAGGGGACCCCTCACAATAACCCTAAATGACCATAATGTCTTAGACCTATCTCCCGGGACAAGAATTCTACTACCCCAGCCTCCATGTGCTCCTGGCTAAGCCTCTTCTGGTTCTTCCGGGAATGCGTGGGTCCCGAATTTGGGCGAAGTTATTTCTGTATTATGCTTTTTATTTGATGGGTATTTCTCTGTCGGTTTCCCTATGTGACCAGCCGCCCTCGTCAATGTGATGACTGCGAAAATTTCCAACCAATCCGGATGCGGCGGGCGGTTTCCCTTCTTCAGAATGATCTGAGGGTAATAAAGGAGCGCGAAGTTAAGTTCTGGGGTCACTAATTTTTAAAACATTGCTTGCGAAGGGCATGGACACGTTCTAAGTAGGTTCACACGAACCGTTGGGGGATGGTCACACCTAAAAGTCACTCCTTTGTTCTAGGACAATGCACAATACGCACCCCTAAATAGGGTGCGATTCATCACAGCACTAGAGGGACCCTAAAGGGATGGAGATTGGAAGGGGATGGAAGGAGAGCGCCCCCAGTACAGTGCTTTTCAGGAGTCTTCCGGCCGTCTTAAGCGACTGACAAGGAAGCGGATGGGCACGAACTAATATTTTAACACACAGACAGCGGAATGAGTTGCGGGGTGAAATTAGTTGCCTGGACTGCACAAAAATCGGACGTCACACGTGCTAGGAAACGGCTCGACCGATAGGAGCTAAACGATTAGAATTCTCAGGTACACGCAAGGTGTGTGGTTTCATATCAGTGGGGCAGCAGTTTGGGGCAAGTTTTTTTAGTTTGGGGGAGACCTGCCCTTTAAAGATTACTATACATGATGCTATTACAGGTGAAAAACATTTTTGTTTTTATATCTAAATCAATGTTAAATTGAGCTGGATTCTTTAATAAAAAAATATCATGAGGTTCTTTTTTCTCTTCAGCAAACGAGCTGGAACTCACCATTCTGATCGATGCAAGGTAGAGAAGAGAGAATCATAGAAACAGTAAAACATTGTAGCTGATTAGAGCATATTGCTGTTTTTACTGGTAAGTGATTTGCGTACCCAGCCCATAAACTAATCAACACCATGTTTAATGCCAACCCCTTGATATATCTTTATTATATTCACATGCCTTTTTGTGACCATATTTACCAATCTGATCAAACTATTTGATCATTTCCTTAAAAAAAGTTAAATTTCTGGCCAAGTAAGGCTGTTTCTGCTGAACGTGATCGAAGGAGCAGTATTTATACAAATGAGTCCCACAACCATTGGTGAACATCTAATCTTGTTGTTGATCCAGTGGTCAGTGGCCATGGCATTAGCTACGTAATAACCTGGTAGTGAGATGAAGAGTCGTGTTTGACTATGTATTAGGGTGTTATATAATGCCTTTTCTATGATAACACACAGACTCATAAGTATTGTTTTCCCTTTAGTTATATCAAACACCAGACCCCTCTTCTAATGTATACAGTAGTAGAAAATAAAGTAGATCATATTTGTATAGTGTGTTTAATTTAACAACAAGTCCCCTTCAAACAGTTAACATTACAAGTTTTTGTTATTTTTTAAATGATGAAATGGTAACTCTTTTTTTATTTATTTTTAAGGAACAAGATACATCTCAGTTGGTTATCTTCTCGTAAGTACAAAGTTACATTAAAACACACGGGAATTCATGAATTTGTGCTGGCACTGTTTCATATCTTAACAATGGGTTAGTTGAAGGCTTAGAAGGGATTGGTGCAGTCTGCAGTGTTTCATATTAGACCCAGGTGCAGGGTTAATCCCGGAAGCAGGGGAGATATATGAAGATTATAGGCCTTTTTTCCAGAACAACGCCCTGTGGATGAAAACTGATGGGTGCCCAGTTTTGCAGAGGGCGGCCCCTAATGATCTGTTAGTTATGCCACTGGGTGGTACCAAAAAATAGTTGCATCTTTTTAGAGGTGACTTTCTATTTACCAGCTGTACCAGCATAGGTGTCACGATATTCTGAAAATCAGAACATAATAAAAAACACGAAAATATCCTCTCTGTGAGATCAATATAGAATATGCAGGGAGGCACACTCAGGTAGAAGATTAAAGCAAAACTTTCATTTATTGAGAGACTCAACATACAAGCCAGATGACAAGGTTTCGGGGGGTTCCAAACCCCTCCTTAGGACACCTGAGAAAAGTGGGTTGGACCCCCCCAAAACTTGTGTATCTGGCTTGTACGTTGAGCACTCAATAAATCGGAAAGTTTGCTATAATCTATACCTGAGTGTGCCTCCCTGCATATTCATATTGATTGATGACGTACATGATGTTGCACAGCCGCTCCGGTCGGTGACACCCTCACATTTTTTGTTTACATGTTGGGAATCATCAATTTGCCTGATATTTGGATATGACATCTCTCTATGTGATACACTCCGGTTAGGGTAAAACCAGTTCACCATACTCCGGGTAGAGCCATGCTAGCTCTATGATTTATTGAGGGCTCTATACAGGTTATGGACGTGGTAAGTGTTGCCCGAATTCTACCCACCTCTATCCATTTGTAGGTATTAGAGGGGATCTGAAAATAAAAAAGGTAACGTCAAGCCTCCGATATTCGCACCACCCTTGTCTTTGGTGTATATCTTTGTATATTGTTTTGTATTTTGTAAATTTTAATGTATAACTAATAAAGTTTGTACATTTTTAATTCTCACTACCTTGGTTTGATGGATACCAAGAGGGTTTATCACTGAGGGGGATACTTTCATGTTCTTATTATGTCTCATTTATCTTCTCATCCCCCAGGAGTATCCATCGCTTAACTTCTGAATGATAGTGCACACAGCTGATTTATCTGGTTTACATATCTAAAACGTCATTACCAGTCCTATTTCATGATAGATGAATTAAACTTTCCTAGTGACCAGCGAAAGGAAAGACATTGCAAATGTAATTTATTAATTGTTTTTAAATAAATAGACTTTAAATCGGGGAGGATGGAAAGTACAATCATGCCTTTTATCACGGTCTAGCATCCTGAACAATAGCAGTTGGGGATTTTAAGATCATCGGCGCAGGTTGCATGCGGAAAGTATATCTCAGGTAAGCTAGGTAAGTTATATATTGGATATCGATCTCAAAGATGCACATTCCTTTTTCTAAATTATATTTCGGGGGGTTCAGTCTTAAACTTATAACAAACTATTTGTTTTTGTTAAAGTAGTCGACCTCCCACAGGCATCAACAACGTAATGGACGCGTGTGCATTCTCGTCCAGTCACACCCCTTCAGTCACGGCTCGATGGTGCAGATAGGCTCGCCCTCTCTCTGCCCTTTGTCGCTCTTTGCTTTCGTCTTTTCACTTCCTATGCAAACTTTCATTTTGAATCGGTAGTTTAAGTGACTTATACATCTGTGTCAAAGATGCTTCTCTCCCCCCAGTCTTCTACTAAACATTTTGTATCTCTCTATTCTTTACCTCGAATTTTATGTCCTAACCCGGCGCGATTAAAGAGCACAATTAGCATTGGCTATCATCTGCGTCGCGCCGGCTTTTATCATGATATATACGGGCTATACCACCAAAGTCCCGTCCGTACGCCTTACAGACTAACTATGTCGAAATGGATACTTCGTTATGCTTTTATTTTTTTGGAGTCAACGCTTCCATTGTTTTTGCATTACTGCTTAAATGCTTGGTCCAGTGGCCAACTGTTTTTGTGTTTGCTCCAAACAAATGGTGTGTGTTACCATGCCCAATTTGCCGGCGTTTCCTATATATTCGATTTGTCTCTCGACCACTTTATCCACAATGTAGGTCTGTGTGCGTTTTACTCCTTTCTTTTCCTTTGAGGACCTGGCACACCTGCCATGTTATTCCCGAGGACGGACCCGAATTTGTGTTGGTTCAATTATAATTTCCGTTCCGATAGACCAGCCTTTTTTTTGTTGGTGACATGTGTCACCATCCTCCCTTGCGAGCCCTCTGCCGACGGGGGAGATAGCATGCTCCGCTGTAAAGACTACCATGGCGTTGGTGGGAAAATCAGGAAATCCGACCTTTTTCCGGCTGAGTACCTGCTGTTTTTTGCTTTTTTATTGGCTAAAAATGACCCAATGACCAACTGACGACATGGCGATTACCTGATTTTAAGCAGACCGCCTCGAGCTCACCAGCCCTTTCATTTTAGCCTTATGAGTCACTGGCTAAAAACAGGAGGAAGAGTTCAATCCGGATTTCGTTTCTGTGACACTAGGTGTCTTGTTTGAAAATTGTTTCTCACGCAATAAATATTCGTTGTATTCAATTAGATCAAGCTTGGTTTTTGAATGGGACATTCGTCCCCCGATGTAGTTCTCCTGAAGAACGTTCCGCTTAGTCATCCGACTCAGAAATCGTCTTCATGTCCTTCTTTAGATACCCCCCCTTTCCTACAGTTTTCCAAGTGTCAGTTTGATCTAATTGAATACAACAGATATACCATGGACCGGATTGATATGAGAACCTTCACTAAGCATTTCCAGCAAACTTCTCACAAATTTTATCGAGATGTGATTTCGGTTTTTATTTTGAAGGTATGATGCAAGGCTCTTTATATAGTTCTTACTAGTTTGGAAGAATTGGAGACCACGGTTACCCTTAAGTAGTGATTTAGTTTTGCTATGTTATTGAAACTCCTTTAACACTGACAGTGAAATATTTTTATTACCGTAAATTGCCATTTTGGATGTTCATGTTTTTTGTTATATATATTCAGGATTAAAAGGAGGGATCAATTGCAGGAGATCCTTATCCTCTCAAAATTAAAGCACAAGAATGGTGTTTATTGTTACGATGCCTGTGTACACCAGATCCACCCAGGAGAAGAGCATTATGGGAGTAATTTTATTACTATATTGATATATAAATAAGATATGACAGAAACAAAATACAGCTGGAGGAACATATATGACAAAAACAACATAAACAATATAACTTATATTTTTTTATTTATCTGTATTGTAGTATCATGGTTGTTGGCAGTGGATCACTGTATGATCTATCAATATGCATTTCCATGTGTTCACTTGTATTGCATGAGCAATGGATCCAATATATCGCAAAAGAGATATTGCAGGTAGGACTGGTAAACTGTATGTGTTTTAATCCAGAATATGATTGAAAATGAAATATATTTAAATTAGAAATTTTATGGAATGAAAGGGACAATGTTGAATAATCAAATTTAGAAACTACAAACTTTAAAATGAATGCTATTATCCTCCCAGGGACTGTGTATCTGCACCAATCTGGAATTATCCACCAAGACATAAAGCCAGAAAATTAATTTTCTCAGAGGATGGTTCAAGTCAAAATTGGTAAGGAAAATTTAGTTCATATAATAAACAGATGGCAGGAAGCTTATGAAGAGACAGGATAAGTGACAATCAGAACGTAACATTGCATGTTAGTGGACTTTATATAGCAGCATTTTAGGTCAGTGGTCTCCTGATGAGATGCCCCTAGCTCTTTCTTGTCCTCACCCCACAGTCTCCCACACACAGAAACATGCAGTCAGTGGGGCAGAATTGTGTCAACTGAGGTGAAGTTACAGGTTGTCTCTTTTTTTTTGATAACATTTTTAAATCATTTTTAAAATGAGAAGAAACATTATTGGACCTGTTTTATTTTTAAAACCTAAATTTTTGTAGTTTTTTACATTATTTGTAGATTTTATTAATTTTGCCTTAATTCTCATCCAAAATTTAAACAATTATTTATAAGTACAATCTGCCATTACAGTGATTTCGGTGTGGCCGTTTCAACTACATAGGAATGAGGACAAAACAGAAAACTGCCCAGGGGTTCATTGTATTACTCATATCCACTGAGTCCCCCTCTGCAGTTTAGGACAGCAATGATGGAATCCAATCCAGTATGATATATGTTTACTTATTTATTAATATCTGCTGTTTGCTGTAGCTAATAGTCACCACATGATTTTTCCTGCTTTGTGAGGTTCTCATTCATGGCCAGGTCATGAGTTATCTGGTGTATTCAATTAGATCAATCGGACTGAAATGTAGTTATTGAAGACGTTAGCAGTCAGTCCGATGGCTTCTCATAGTATTAGCACACCACCTTGTACAAGAATCTGTGGCCAATTATTGTTACCTGGAAAAGCCCAATTAGATACCACCAAGCAAGGTTGTTTAAGGGGTGTGAATTAGAATAGGGGCTAAGGGGGTGTAAGGAACGCACAGGAGTTTTTAAGGGTGTTTAAAACTAGCATGTACCATGGCAGACAGTGGTGTCGAACCCCCCACCTTATTTAGGCTGGTTCTTATTTTACATAAATGGCCCCTCATTTACACCTCTCTTGACCAGTCAGTTCCTTCGCAGTATAGTACCATTACAATCTTTCAAAGGTATGTCCTTTATTCCTGAATGATGGCAGATACCGGCGGAAGTCCTGACCCGAGGAATTGGATCTTCTCTTCTGTGCGTGGGCCATACGTTGATGCAGTGGACTGTTGGCTCGATCTTACTCTCAACCACATACAATCAGAGCATTCTTCCTTCACTGCACCGACATATATGATGTCGTTTTCTTGTTGTTTGGTATTGGGTCTTTGGATGTACCAATTGCTGCCTCAGTGTGTTGTTCGGGTTTTTAAAGAAGACAGGGATACGATGTTTTTTTGTGAAAATTATTCTTGAATTTCTCGGAGCCCCCTGCTACATATGGATTGACCATGTTCGTCCTCATGTCTTGCTTTTCCCACTTCACTGTTGGTATTCGGTTCATTTTTCTTTTCCTCTACTCTTTGACAAAGGCCCAGTCGGGATTCCACCAAGTTTAAAGGGCTCCTCGGAGATGTTTAAGAAACCAGCCTAAATAGAGGTGGGGGGGTTCTTGACACAAACTGTCTAGCCATGTTGTACAATGCTGTTTAAACCTACTCTGGGCGTGACTATAACACCATCTTAGCCACATCTAATCACACCCTTAACACCTGGCTGTGAGGGGGGATCTGCTAATGGGATTTTCCAGGGTACATAATCGCCACAGATTCTTGTACAGTCATTCTGATGGAGAAAGCCAGGCGGATGACTAGCGAAAGTCTTCAAGAACTAATTTCAAGTCCAGTTTTGATCTAATGAATACAACAGATATAGTCACGTTATTCTAGTTGACAGTTATTAATAGAAAGCTGTATCAGATGATTCTTATTTACCAGAAGATATCGGGTATCATTTTAATGCTATCTTAATGTAGTTAAACTCACTCCTCCTACTTATCCTCTTCTTCCAAATTGTGTCGCATAGAAGCTGTTACACTTACATTAAGTTCCCTCGGCGTTCCAGTCCTTCCCACTAATCAGTGACGTACCCAATGAGAATGAGGGAAAAAGACAACAAAGAGAATAGGAAAAGTACCGCCACTCATAATTAGATAATATATAAAAAACCTTATTGAATAAGTATAAACACTGGGGGTATACCACAGGACAATAGCAAAAAAAAAACACTTAAAATCCTATATACATTTGAGTACATTGTGCCCCACGGCCATGGCATCCAACGCAAATCGTGACACGCCATTTACCCGCAAGCGCAGTAATGGTGGGTAAGGGTGTCGTCCTTTAGCGTGAACGTGCTGCTCAGAAGACATTCCCAGCTTTGCAACTTGCATATAGCGTCCGAGCTGTTCAGTACCGCGTCCCGTTCGCACCGGGACCTCAGTCTGGCAGTACCGGACTACCCGGGTGCGTATTCATATTTAGTTTCTGCACTATTGCAAACTTGTGAACTATAGTGAATGTCCTGTGCCTCAACCAACACTTGTAGTTTGGATTTTTGTGATGATCGACTCTACTTTCTGGACAAGTGGTAAGAATGGATTCCACTTAGGTACAGCGGGGTTTAGACCCTGGGAACATAAACCCCTGAGAACGTGCCTACAGATTCACAAGAAATGAAACTTTAACGAGGCAAAACCAGGGTTAGGGTGTAAAGTACCCAGGGTTGAGGACTTAGGATTTAGGTTCTCAACCCTCCTTGTTCGGTTACATACAGCTATGGAAGTGGAATGGAAAAAGGGTATAAGTTCCTTAAGCCTTCCTCTGGTCCAAAACACACTCCGTCCCATCCTGTTTTAAACACAAAAGATTCTGACTAGGACTCTTTCAACGATTATTAATCTTTGGCAGTTCTTAATAGGTATGAGCAATCTAACATTTGTTTTATTTTATTGTAACCCTTTCTTCTCATTGTATAATTTACATGTTAAGAAGGGGGGAGGGGAAAATCATTTTTTCTCTTGTTACTCTAAGAAAGAACTTCGGTCCATGCGCACTTGTTATGTTGGCTTTTAAAGTAAAGGTTTCTATTTCTCTTTTTCAAGAGTGACATCGGTCATGGGATCGTGATATTGATAATGGCCCAAAGGAAAACGACCCCTGCCGCCCAAGTTTAATCGCTTGGAAAGTTAATTATTGTACTGTGTCCGTGGGAGTAAGTAGCTGATCCAGTTCTAAGTAGGAAACAGGAAGGTTAAACGTGAAACTACAAACCTGTTGTAGTGAAAGCCTGGGCTTCTTGTGTGCTGGGTACAAATGCCTTGATTCCACCAAGACTGGAGCGCCCCCAAATAATGACAAGTAAATGTAACATAAGTGAGATTAAATGCCATGCACACCAGACTTGTCAGTCCTGTGGGAACTTTATTTAAATTATACACAGGAACATGCGAACGTGACGTTTTCTTCATACAATTTGTACCTTTGCTTACAGCTGTTTTGTAGGAAGACTTTCAGCGTACAATTGGCCTCTTTGTACCGAAAATCACTGTTGTCATTAATTCCTTTCTCCTGCTTGTACGAATTTAATAAAGTAAACAGGACTGAAACAAAGTCTGTAGGGCGCCTGGCTTGCATGGCAGTATTTCAGCTATTTGACCCACCGTCCATTGTTTTCCTATTTGGAAAGGTCTCAACTTCAGATGTGATGGTTTACCAAAAGCATAGTGGTTTCATGTATTTGTTGAAAATGTCATTACTTACCCATAAAAGAAAGGAATTGATTTCCATTCAATTGCAAAGGGTTCAATGCGTAGATTTCCGTGTTGTTAGGAAGGGGAAGAAGTACGAAGGCATGTATTTATATTTATACCAGGCACAAATAGAGGGGAGGGAGGGGGGGGAGAAGAGAGAAAGGAAAAAGAATATAAGTGTTAGAGCTTACCCACAAGAGGAAAGGAGGCCCCTGTCCCGTAGAGCTTACAATCTAGTTCAGTAGCATATATGAAATAAAGGACGCGTCAGAGTTCTCCCAGATTCATTGTCAGAACATTTTTATCAGTGTGAATGTATACTAGTCTGATGTAGGGTAGGTCCACTAATGCAAGCAGTTATACAGCAGGACAAAAGGTGTCAATCATTGATTGTCAGAGGGAAATTCCCTCTTTCAATGCTGCCCTCATAGTGATACTAAGCATGCTTGCCCCTCATAGAAACCTCAACAAGGAATAGTTAGAGGGCGGAACAAATTACACCAGAAATGAATACACCCAGAAATGGCCCTACTCTTTAATTTCTGGACTTTGAAGAACATTGCAGGAGAACGTTAGGAGCAGAGGGTAAGGTGAGGATTTAAACACTACACATGAGGCCATTAGTATGTTAAATTTTAGTTTTGGGGGTGGACATGCCCTTTAATAATGTTTAAACATCCCCCCAAACCTAGGCTTCGCACTATTCTTAAGAAGAAAAGTAGTAGCTTGTATAATGCAGAACAGTGTCCTTTAAATGGAAAGTATCTTTGAAATGTATTAACAGTACAAGACAGTGTCCTGGTGATGGGTTTAGTCTGGTGGTGATGTAGAATTAGTTGATATTTGGCCCATAAAACTCATGTCCCTCATTTATTTAGCCATTTAGGGAATTAATGATGTTGCATGATGTTGAATCTATGGGAGTTTTATTCATTGCGCAGTGTTTGTCCTGTTCTTCCCCACATAGAAACCTGTGTTAGGTCATCGGTTCTCATTTGTTTGATGTTTACTGTCCCCAATGTGAATGTAAGTTTGTGGTTTCACTCGCCCCCCTCGTCCTCCTACTGCTGACAACCTCCCCAATTCCTGGTTGTGGCTCTGTCAGTAAAGCCAACACGTGACGTCCAATAACTTAAAACCAAGATCATAAAAATGATTAAAATGAGCCATCTCTCACCTTTCTATGTGTTTGGGTTTTGTTATATATATGAAAGAGTGTGCTTTTAATAATAAGTCACACCCTTTGCATGCGCTAGACAATCTCACTTTAGCATTAATCACATTGAATTAAAGGGTAACTTTGGCCTCCATACACAACAGCAGTGCTCTAACAACACTGGAGAGAAAAAGGATTTCCGTCATCACCTACAGTAGCCATGGTGGTTCTTATACAGATAGATTGCGAAACTAATAACAGTTAAATTCAACAGATGGAATTTAAGCCAATATTCATAGTAAGACATCAATTAAGGGGAAGTTCATGCAAATACATATGCGTTTTCAGAAAAAAGAGCATTGTTTTTTCATTCTAATGACCTTAATCTGCCAATTCAGCATTTTTTCTGTGTAAAAATAAATCAACCGAAATACTGACTTCCTGTTTGCGAGACCCCTAGTAAAACCGTTATGGTCTTGCCCTTGACCCAGCGCCTGGGTTGGTTCAGGTTGCTCAGTAGAGATCTGAGCATCTTTGACCCATTCAACACCAATCAGTAAGAAATTACTGTTAGAACATTCCAGATGTGGTGCATTCTGGGAAGAAGGACCGTTAGAACCTGAAATGTCAGCTCAATATGTCAACAGCAGGGAACAGCCAAAGGGTATGATTCAGCTGATTTTTCAAAAAGGGATAGAAAATGTAGAAAAACTAAGAAGATATTACAAACTAACAATTTAGCAATATTGATCATTTCCACTGAACTGTACTTTAGACACCTGTTGCCTCTGTCAAACAATCATCAATAAACTTTACGTACCATCATTTTATATATATATCTGTTTGGTGTTAAAAGGCTGAATTGGCTAACCACACTATACTGTACCTATTGATTCATTATAATAGTGCGCATTGACATGCGATGACCAGATCTTAACCTGACTCAGTCATAGCGCTCGCACATGCAGATATCATCTTAAAAGTTGATTTTATGTCTCCTCTGCAGCTGGTTTGTTTGGCAATAAGTACCCTTGAGAGTCCCAATTAACTATGACAGACAGGTGTTAGGCCTTCTGTATGCAAGGTGTGGATGCATTGAGGCTTAGCCCTCGTGGCGCCGGGGCGGGGCAGAGGTGATGTCACTCAACCTACTGAAATAGGAGCTGAACATTCACCTCAATATAATTTTCTCACAGGCTGCAGGCAGAGTGAATTGTCCAGCTCATTTTAAAGGCTTTCAATTAACCCTAACTTGTTGGAGACCACAGTTTGCCCTTTAAGTAACACATTCCCTTTTATACCACGGAATTAGCAGAAAGGAACAACTTTGTATTTTTATTTTAGGTATAACCTTTTTGTATTATTTAAGGGCTCTATAGTGTTCTATAATTCCCCCACCCCAGAGTGTCTTCACTTTCTTCAGTTTCACTCTCTGTACAGGTAACACTAATTAAGGTCGTGATTGCATTTCCTCTACTCCTACTGGTGTCTGTCAATCAAATCCCTGTGACTTGACCCTCTTCCCTTCTCAAGTTACTTCCCTCCTCCCTGCACTGTTACAAAGAGCATAAGCTAATAAAGAATTACTGGGTAGAGAGGTAGCTTTGACTGCAGAGATAAGCTGCACTTCTTGATAGCTTTTCACTGATTGATGATGGTTCATAAAGAGAGATCATTTGCAGCGTAAACTACTGTTCTCCTCCCTTTTCCCCAGACACTTGCTTTCCATTGGCCTCTGTGCATGGGTGTGTTTTTCGGATGTTGAAATTTTAACTCCTGCTGCACATGAATAAGCTTGACGGGCAGCTAGTGTTTTAGGCATGGAGAGGTAACAGAGGGGAGGGGAAGGGGGGAGTGCTGCAGAGAGATCTGACACCATAGAAAAACAGTCACTGACAGAGGTAGGAGAAAGGCAGCACGAGAACTGATTTAACTTTGCAACGGGGCAATTTGTGTTTTTCACTATGATGCCCTTTAATTAGAGACATTTATATGGTCTTCTCTGGTCTTCTCCTGGCTTCTCTTCTATCTTCTTCCCTGCTTCTCTTTATTCTAGTTCTCCATAATCTTCTTCTCCAGCTCATGATCACAAAGATAATAATCTCTGCTCTTTGGTCAATATTCTGTACCTTTGGGGAGGATTTTGTTATAAATATATTGTTTATTTTTGGCCATTTTTTTTTTTTTTTGTATTTTTATGTGTAATTGTTGTTTTTATACGCGCACATTTTTAGGAGAATTAATTGGATAAACATTTTATTATAACATTCAGAATATAATGCAGCTATCTGCTGGCAATTTTTCTTCCGAATTAGTATTTTTTTCAGCAGTTCTTGTTTAGTTCCATCCTTTCTGATTCTTCTAATGTGCTTTTTACTCTCATCTTCATTTGTTTCTACATAATGTCTGTTTTCTACTTTGTTTCATTTTTCTTCATTTTGTTTCTTCTTCCTTATTCTCATCTGTGCCTTCATCCTTATCTCCCTCTATTTCTTCATCACTATCTTCCTCTGTGTCTTCCTCTATGTATCATCATCTCCTAGTTTTGGAAAAGTTCACACTCCTTAACATTGTTTTTTAAATGAACAATTAAAGGTATTTTAATCTAAACAAGTTTTTTAGTAATTTTAACAGTGTTATTTTTCATAAGGGTGCATATTTCTCAAATTTTTTTACCTCGTATTGCCCTTATAACTTTTAAAAATCTGTTATTTCATTTTGACTAATGATGCGTTCTCTGCTGCTCCTTATGAATTTATGCTCTAAGAGGTCTTTAGCGATGCTCGATCTTCTGGATTTATCATAAAGCACCAATCCAAGAACTGTAATTAATTCATTAGACCTGGAGAGAAAAACATTGTGTGTCAACATATATTGTCAAAACTATAATGGTAAATTTATTTCTAAGACAGACTGCTAAATATCAATTAGACAACATACCGTATACTAGAGTAATAAGCCCGAGGTTTTCAGTCTTAAAAATTAGCCTGAAATCCCGACCTCGGCTTATCTCGGGTCAAGTAACTCTCCGGCTAAACTATGTAACTTACCGTAATTAGAAGCAAGTGTTCCACCTGGCACTCCCCGTGATCTGCAGAATGCGTCAATACGCGGCGCCTGTCCTCACTTACTGCCCGGCCCGAGTAGTAATGTCACTACTCGGCACCAGGCAGTAATGAGACAGTCGTCGTGGTTGGACATCATCCTGCAGATCAGCGCGGAGTGCCAGGCGGACCACTTGCTTCTAAGATTATCTTCTACATAGCACATGGCAGCCAGATTGAGGGGACCCGAGTGAGTACTTACCTCTCTAACTTAACTCTTATTACCTCACTGAACTGGGGGACCTCCTTACTTAACTCTTACTTACCTCACTGAACTGGGGGACCTCTCTTACTTACTCTTACTTACCTCACTGAACTGGGGGGCCTTTTCCAGGGGGTGCACTGTATTTAAAGGGCAATAAATACAGTAGTATGAAGGCAGTTGTGGTCATCATTTCAACCCCTCGGCTTATACTCGAGTCAATCATGTTTCTTACTTTTGTGAGGTAAAAATGGTACCTCGGTTTTATACTGGTCGGCTTATACTCGAGTATATACGTGTAGATATTTACCATATTTTCATAACATGTTCATTTACAAACTTTTTGTTTCAAGAGAAAGAACATATTTAGCATCAGCCTGGCATCTTTTTGTCGAAAACAAAGAACCATTTCATGGGTTTATCATTTAGGTTCAGATTTCTATTTTATTAGACCTGGATAACACTGGAATTCCATCTGATGTGTGGTATAGAGAGTCAAGTGAGACATGATACATTTAGATTATATATTAATATAGATCTAGAAATAGGTCTAAAAAATGAACTCACCATAATCAGCTCTAGCTGTACTTGGTACATCCTTGAAATAGGTGAAGATATCTCCAGTAAATTAATATCGTTGTAGGCTAAGAGATATAAAAAAAATAATAGAAACTGTAAACATAGATGATAACTTAAAATTGTTTACTTAATGGAGAAAAAAGACTAAAATAATTTTTGCTAGTATAAATTTAATTACATGCCTGCGTTCCTGTTGTATAATTTAATAAAGTACACAGGACTGCAAGTCTGGTGTGCATGGCATTTATCTCACTTATTGTTACATTTACTGTCTTTTGCGTTAGTCTGCCATGTGCACCCCAGCACAATCAACCAACTATTCACTACAGGTTTGTGCAGGTTTCCTCGCCTGGTTTCTAACTTACTGGATCAGCTACTCCACGGACACAGTACAATAATGAACTTTACTACGACGTCGTTTTCCTTTGGCCATTTCAATATTCACGATCCCCAATGACCAGATTCACTCTGAAAAAGGAATAGAACATTTGCTGTAAAAGCCAACATAACAAGTGCGCAGGGACCAAGTTCTTTTTTGGAAGTAACACAGGAAATGATTTCCCCCCATTCTTACATGTAATATACAATGAGGAGAAGGTTACATAAAATAAAAATAAAATTTTAGATTGCTCATAACTATTAAAACTGCCAAAGAGGAATCGTGAAGAGTCCTGTCAGAAATCTTTTTGTGTTTTAAGGATGGGACTGAGTGGTTTGGTCCAGAGAGCCTTGAAGGACATTATACCTTTTCCCACTTTTATAGCTGTATAGTACCAACGTGAAACCTAAATCGTCCTCAAGTCCTGGTACTTTACCTAACAGTTTGTTATGCCTGTTATACCCCAGTGTTTTACTTATGCTAATAAAGGGTTTTTATATATTTATCTAATTATGAGTGTGGTACTTTCCTATTCTCTTTGTTGTCTTCTCATTGGTACATCACGGATTGTGGAAGGACTGGAAAACCGAGGGAAACTTAATGTAAGTGTGACACCTGCTATGCAACTTTGGAAGAAGAGAGTAAGTAGGAGGAGTGAGTTTAACTATCATAGCAATTAATGATACCCATATCTCTGGTAAATAAGAATCATCTGAATACAGCTTTCTATTAATAACTGTCAACATAGAAAATAATAGTGACTATAGCTCAGGCGCAGCAATATAATGTAAACATATATCATACCTTGGCATTGTATCCATCATTCTGTCCTAAACTGCAGAGGTGGACCTCAGGTGCTAGATAATCATGGAACCTCTGGCAGTTTTTCTGTTTTGTCCTCGTCCTATGTAGTTGAACGCCCCACCGAAAATCAGCTGTATGGCAGATTGTACTTATAAATAATTGTTTACATTTTGGATAGAGAATTAGGCAAATTATAAAATCTACAATAAATGTAGAAAACATACAATAATTTAGGTGTTTAAAAATAAAACAGGCGCATAATGTTTCTTTTCTTCCATTTTAAAAATGATTTAAAAATGTTATCAAAAAAAGAGACAACCTGTAACATCACCTCAGTTGACACAATTCTCCCCACTGATCTGCCATGTTTCTGTGTGTGGGAGACTGTGGGGTGAGGACAAAGAAGAGCTAGGGGCATCTCATCATGGAAGACACTGATCCTAGAAATGCTGCTATATAAAGTCCACTAACATGCAATTGTTACGTTCTGATTAGTCACTTATCTGTCTCTTCATAAGCTTCCTGCCATCTGTTTTATATAATGAACTAAATTTTCCTTACCAATTTTTGACTTGACCATCCTGAGAAATTATATTTTCTGGCTTTATGTCTTGGTGGATAATCCAGATTGGTGCAGAGACGACAGTCCCTGGGGAGGATAAATAGCATTCTTTTAAAGTTGTAGTTTTCTAAATTTGATTATTCAACATTGTCCCTTTCATTCCCAATAAAATTTTCTATAAAAATATATTCATATTTTCAATCCACATATTCTGGATTGAAAAACATACAGTTTACCCAGTCCCTACCTGCAATATCTCTTTTTGCGATATATTGGATCCATTGCTCATGCAGATAACAATGAACACATGGAAATGCATATTGATAAGATCATACAGTGATCCACTGCCACAAACTCCATGATTATCTACATACAATAAAATAATTTTTGTTATATTGTTATGTTTGTTAGTGTCATATATGTTCATCCAGCTGTATTTTTATTTCTGTCATATCTATAATTTATATATTACATATAAGTAATATAAAAATTTACCCATAATGCTCATTTCCTGGGTGGATCTGGTGTACACAGCGCATCGTAACAATAAACAACATTCTTGTGCTTTAATTTTTGAAGGATAAGGATCTCCTGCAATTGATCCTCCTTTTCATCCTGAATATATATAACAAAAACATGAACATCCAAAATGGCAATTTACGGTAATAAAAATATTTCCACTGTCAGTGTTTAAAGGAGTTTCAATACTAAAAACTAAATCACATACTTAAAGGGTAACCGTGGTCTCCATTCTTCCAAACTAGTAAGAACTATATAAAAAGCCGCCTCATCATACCTTCAAAAAAACCGAAATCACATCTCTAGATAAATTTGTGAGAGTTTTTGCTGAAAGGTTCAGCAATATTACATCCTTTTGAACTCTTCCTGTTTTTAGACATGGGACCAGCTTGAAGTCATGTGACCAGCCTGTCCTGCATTAATAGGCTCCCTTTCTCAACTGTCAATATTTTTAACCAGGTACTTCCTGATTTCCCCAGCATTAAGTCTTTACTAACCTGCTTCTTCCCTGGGGCAGAGGGGCTAGCAGAGGTAAGGTGAGATGTCACTAAGCTACTGGAAGCAGGACGTTTAAACTATTCCCCCAATATAATTTCTCCCAGGCTGAAGCCAGAGATGTTGATTGTCGGCTCATTATAAGGAAATACTGCAGGGTTCATTTAACCCTAACTTTGTTTGGAGACCATAGTTTGCCCTTTAAATTAATCAGAATCAAACAGATGAAGCCTTTGATACATAAAAGGACATACAATGTATTTCATATGGTTGTCTGTATTCTAGGTAGTTGTGAGTATAGCCATATATTCATGATTCCATCCATCATGTACCAATTGCTAATTTTCTCTTTAATTCCCAGTAATTAGTAATATATGGCTGTTTAGATGAGAGCAACCTTTGAATTTTCATTAAACTACTAAAGAATTCAAATGAAAAGTTTGTGCATTACCTCTCAATACTACCACTTTGACGGCAACTTCTAAGTTTGATGCCTTAGTCGACTCTTTAACAAAAACAGAATAGGTTTGTTATAAGTTTAGACTGAACCCAGAAAATATATTTAGAAAATAGGAATGTTAATATTTGATTCGAGTATTCCCATATATAACTTACCTGATTCTTTCCCGAATGCCCCTGCGCCGATGATCTTAAATCCCTAAATCTATGTGCAGGATTCTAGAACAGTGATAACAAGGGCATGATTGTACTTCCTCACAGATTTTACAGTCTATTTATTTAAACATTTAATAATTACATTTGCAATGTCTTTCCTTTCTGTCAACTAGGAAAAGTTTATCATATGAAATAGGACTGGTAATGACGTTTTAGAATATGTAGAAATATAAATCAAGTGTGGTGCACTATCATTCAGGAAGTTGAGAGGGTAATCATGGGAATAAAGATAAATGAGACATATAAAGAACACAAAGTATCCCCCTCGTGATAACCCTCTTGGTTATGGCAACCAGGTTAGTGAGAATTAAAATGTACAAATTTTATTAGGTATATATTAAAATTCAAAATAGTAACAAAAAAGTTAAAATCCAAACTGGATCCGTTCACCATTTCCGTGTGAGCTATGTTAGCACTATTGATTTATTGAGTGCCTCTGTACACGGATGGACGTTGTAGTGGAGAGAATTCTCCCACTCTATACTATTTGGTAGGATTTAGAGAGACTGAGCGTAAGTCCATCTCCTCACCACTATCTGGTGTATATCTGGAATAAGAGCACTCCTCCTTTTGGATTTTAACTTTTTGTTACTAGTTTGTAAATGTTAATGTATACCTATAAAATTTGTACATTTTAATTTTCACTACCTTGGTTTGCCATAACGAAGGTGTATCACTGAGGGGATATTTTCGTGTTCTTTATTATGTCTGATTTAAGAATAGTGACAAGCCTATGCATGTGCTGGTAATAGAAAGTCACCTTAAAAAGATGCACCTATGGCTACCACCCAGTGGCATAACTAGAATCATTGGGCCCCCTTGCAAAACTGGGCACTTATCAGTGTTTCATCCACAGGGGTTTTCTGGAAAAAGGCTATATCTGTCATATATCTCCCCCTGCTTCCCTGGTAGTTACACCCCTGCTACCACTGGTGTCTAATATGAAACTTGCACCACCAATCCCTTCTTAAAGTCATACTAACCCATTGTTAATAGAGAAAACAGTGCAGCACAAATTCCTGAATTCCCATGTGTTTTTAATGTGAACTTTTGTACTTACGAAAGAATACCACTGGGATGTCATCTTGTTCCTTAAAATAAAAAAAAGTGTTTACCAATTTCATTTATAAAATAACAAAACTTGTACTTTAACTGTTAACTTGTTTGAAATTAACCACTATTACAAATATGATCTACTTTATTTCTACTTTGTATAATTAGAAGAGGGGTCTGGTGTTTGGATATCCTAAAGGGAAAACAATATTTATGTTGTGTGTGTTATCATGTAAAGGCATTATAAACCCTAATTCATGTCAAACACTATCTTCATTCATCATACCCAGTGTATTACCAGTAGCACTGCCATGGCCACTGACCCTGGATCATACCACAGATTTACCTGTACCCTGATGCACCCTGGTTGTGGAACTCATTTGTATAAATACTGCTCCTGCTCACTCAGCAGAACACCTTACTTTGGACAAAAATTTTTTTTTTTTTAAGAGAATGATCAATTAGATTGATCAGATTGGTAAAGGCACAAAAAGCTGTGAAATATAAAAGCATATAAAGGGTGGCATTAAACTGGTGTTGATAGTTTATGGGCTGGGTACCAATCAATTACCCATAAAACAGCTATGCTCTAATCACTACAATGTTCTCACTGTTCTATTGTATCTCTTCTCTACTCATCGAATCCAGATGGGGAGTCCAGCTCGTGCTGAAGAAAAAAACAACCATGATTATTTTTTTATTAAAGAATTACCAGCCAATTAACATTGATTTAGATATAAAACAAAAATGTTTTTCACCTGTATACAATCATGTATGTATCTTTAAAGGGCATGTCTAACCCCAAACTAAAAAAAATTGCCCAACTGCTGGCCCCACTGGAGTGTAAAAAAAACACCTTACTGTACTTAATCCTTTACTCCATATGGTTTTCCTGCAGTGCTCTGTGAAAATCCAGGCAACGTGAAGAGTAGGAGCTGTCTGTGTGTAAAGTATTTCAGCCTCCTTCTTGTCCTCTAAGAGGACTCTGGCATGTGCTGGGGGGCTCCCTTTCTCCCTCCCTCCATCCCTTTGGGTCCCTCTGTGCTGTGATTTCCCTTTTTTTTTTAATGCCTAGTCTGCCAGCCACATGCGTGATTGGTTGGTTTCCAGTCAATCACATACGCGGCTGCTGGTTACTCCTCTTCTGAGCTTCCATTCCCAGAAGAAACAGAAGAGGCTTAGGCCAAGGAAACAAAGGTGGGTAAATACAATTCTGGTCCGATTTTAAGACTATGGGGTTTAGAGTTAAGGGGGTCCCCTACATGGAGGGCATTCTTGATTTGAACATGCCTTTTAAAACCATCTCATCAACCATCATCATCTGTACTCAATAGGAATAGATAGACTGGACCATAGTCTCTATGTTACTAATGATTAAATCAAAATAATAAATATTTCCCATTGTAGCGAAACAGCAGTATCAGGCCCAATAGAGAGAAAAGGACTGGTGTGACTAAGGCAGTCCACTTCAGTGAATGACAGGTATAGCCCATGAAGGTAAAAAAATATGTTTACCGAAAGGCTGAGCTCCAAAGTAAAGTAAATTTTGCTTTGAATATCTTACCAGAGAGATGTTTCCACTTTCATTCTGTTCCAAAGCTGGCTACCCACTATTGTAGACTGAACAAGACAAATAAAAAGATGATAAGAAAGCACCAACATATAAAAATCAACATATTTCCATATAGAGATGAATATTCTTACCATAGAGGTGTCACTACCATCAATTGCCCCAGCATTGATATCTTCTATTGGAGACTGAAAAAGAACAGGTAGGTATAGATTAAGAAATGTACTAATATAATTTTAAATAAATATTAATTATTAACGATATAATCTTATATATCTATAATCAAAATATATCTTACCAGAGAGGTGTTTACACTTTCATTCTGTCCAAAGCTTGGCTACCCACTATTGTAGACTGAACAAGAGAAATAAAAAAAATAATAAGAAATGCACCAACAGATATAAAAAATACAACATATTTCCATATAGATATGAAATTTCTTACCATAGAGGTGTCACTACCATCAATATGCCCCAATGCATTGATATCTTTCATTGGAGACTAAAAAAAGAACAGGTAGGTTAAGATTACAAGAAATGTACTAATATAATTTTAAATGATATTAAGATATATAATGATATAAACTTATATATCTATATAAAATGAATAGGCTTACCAGAGAGGTGTTTCCACTTAATATATCTGTGTATTTATATATATATAGCCCCATTTTTACATGAGCAACACGTTGCTCACTTATTAGTAGACTTTTAGTCATTTTGACGTTCAGTCTCCATACATTCCCATGGTTCCGTTATTTGATCAATATTCATACATCTCCTATTTGATCACATTAATATACGGCCCATCCATAAGCTATTGAATTGCTGTTGTTGTTACCCCATCAGCGTTCCTAGTATTTTTTACCTATGTCCATGTTATATAGTATATACTTTAGCCCCAATGAATGTTGTCATTCATTAGTGCTCTTAGTGTTAATTACTTATGTCTATCATATTTGCAATATTCTTTAAAGTGTCCCCTCATGTGCTTTTGAGCTACTGTGTGTGTTTACAACTTCGGTAGAGTCCTCATAGATGCTTGTTTTTATCTGTTTTTATGTATTCATCACGTTAGCACTTGTCACTTTATTGCACTTCAGCACTTTAGTACATTGTGGGTGTGTCCTTTATGTCCATTCTTTCTGCTCCAGGTGTTATCTGGCACTATATAACGTTTGATACTTTGTGCTCCTAATTGGATGAGTTACGACGCGTTTTCCCTGCATGATGTTTATTCCGACACACCTCTTTTCCTCATTGGCCTTTGGACTACACACCTCTCTGTTCGATTGGCCATCGTTACAATTGCACTATGACTCACATCTATGCATTCTCACGGATTGGATGTTGTAGGCATTTAAACAATTGTTGCACGATCCCATAGATGTTCTGAAGACGGCCCCATTGACGGGAGGAAACACGTCAACCACCATGTCCAAATAAACACTTACGCTGTTTGTGAAGCCTGCGAGTGCCTCCGTTTCTCTCTAGGTTGTTTAGTTTGATAGTGCATCCGGCTGCTGATTGTATGGAGTGCCCGCTACCACCGATTTCTATATATATAATTTATATATATAAGCTTACCAGAGTGGTACCTCCATCTGCATCTGCTCCAAAACTTCACTTTTTGTTCTTGAAGACTGAAAAAAGGATGACATGACTGATTACACATTATACAATCACTGTAATACAATGTAGGATATTAACCATAGAACAATATGGGAGACAGTCAATTGGAGTATATGTAAAATATATGAAACCCACCAATGTAAGGGGCTATTTTAAAGCAATGTATGATTTAGACAGGCTTTTACATTATATATCTCTATGCCCATATATTACATTCAAAAATTGACATTACAAAATCTAAAAAATCTTACCTTCCGTATGCAGCCAAAAATATTAAAGCAGCAAAACGCCTTCTTAAATCCTTTTTTGAATCCTTTCCAACCCATATTGCTGGTTTAACAAGCTATTGATCAAGTTAAAATACAAACAAACAATTAGTTCTATGTTTAGTCAATATTCTTTAAAAATCATTTTAAAATCGTTTTATAGACAATCTGGAAAAACATTTTAATATCTCATCTCATGGAGAAATAAAAACATGCAAATATAAGATTGGATTGGATTAGATTAGACCTAAGGAGAGAAGACAAAATAATGATATGCTGGATGTTTTGTCTTGTATCTAGCCTATATCAAAGCACTTGTGACAGCTGGGTGTAAAAATGCTTTGTTAAACTGGATAGGTTAATCAAAAAATACATTTTATGACATTTTTTTTGGCAAAACCTTAAATATGTATAAATGATAGCCTGGAATACATATAAAAAGAATCGTCACTTTAGAATTCTATTTGTCACTCTAAATAAACTAATACACTATTTGTGTGGAAATACTGAATTGAAATAACAAAAAAATCTGCAGACCTCTCCAGAATCAAAAATCAACTGATCAATTGTACCAGGGTTGTTGTTATAAAGTGTATGTTGCTATGGAAACCTACTATGACATCACAATGCAACATGGCTGAGCACTGGGCACGAACTTAAAGAGAAAATATAACCTGTTATATGTTTAGTTATTTTTACTACTACTACTCCTAAACTGAGAGGAATGGGATAAAGAAAATAAATATAAAACCTACTTGAATCTGTTAACTGAAACAAATGTAAAACACAGTGGCAAGACCTAGTACTGTCATATTACAGTAGGTGTCCCGTTATCCAGTGGCCCCTAAACCTTACCATCACCTTTTGTCCTGCTGTATAACTGCTTGCATTAGTGGACCTACCCTATACAACTAGTTATACATTCACACTGATAAAAATGTTCTGACAATGAATCTGGAGAACTGACACGTCCTTTATTTCATATATGCTATTGATCTAGATTGTAGCTCTACGGGGCAGGGACCTCCTTTCCTCTTGTGGCTAACTCTAGCAATTATATAGTTAGATTTATATTTATATATTTATTATTTATGTACTAAACTAATAATACATTTATGTATTTTCCCCCTTGTGTGACTTTTTTGTATTTTGTTATGTACAGCACTGCGTCCCAAAGTGGCCAATATAAATAAACTACAGTATACATATATACAGATCTGGGGCCCAGCATACAGCTCAGCAATTTATTTTAATACTCGGGTACTTATTTATCTCTTACTCTTATCTGGATGTAATTTATTGTACTGCTCCTTAAAGGATATCTATACCCAGCCACAAGTAGAAAGTACCTGGGGCTGGGAAGGTATGATTGATTTTTCCTACCTCACAATATCATTTCATTAAGGAGCTACAGAACTAACAGTTTTTATATCTGGACAGGGCCGGCCTTTGATATGAGCAATCTGTGCAACTGCACAGGTTGTATTATCAGGGGGGGCGCCAGGGGGCAGTCTTGTGCATCAGTGCTACACTCTCCCAGTTTATGATCCTGCAGATCAAACTATATCAGCACCACCCCACTGACAAAGCCTCAACACACATAAGCCTTACTTGTGTCTGTATACTGTGCCTTTTGTCTGTGCATTTAGTATGTTACGTGTATGTAATGATACGCGCAATATTATACAAACACACTGAAGTTACTGAAAATCAGTAAGTGCGCAGGGGAACTTGATTTGAAGCAGGCCAAGCAAGCAGTATTCAGCATATTGTGTGTGCCCAGGGGGTTGTTTTGGAGGAGATGCTAGGCGCCAGTACCAAATCTTACATAGGGTGCCATTAATCCTAAGGCCGGCCCTGGTCCTGGACTATTCCTGTATTAAAGATAGTGCTGAAGCCATGAGGAAAACTGGCAGAATCAGTTAGGGATTACCAATCCTAAATTCCTGTCCCATGTACTTTTCAGTTTAACTGTTTTTTTAAATAAACTCTATACACGATAGTTATCCTTTAATGCCCATTTTACAGTTTACTATTGTTTTGACAGGTGGGACTCCCACAAAGACTAAGTTGTACCCATTTTACATTAATATTTCTCTTCAAGTACCTTAACAATTGTACACACTTCTTTAATAGCTCCTGTTGGATCTATCTACTATATCACAAATGGTGTGCTGCCTTTTGTATCTGTATAGCTTTGTGTTAATTCTGTATATGGCCTTTACGCAAAGTGTTGTTAAAAAAATCAATTTGAATAAAAAGCTGTTAAATTTTATGTTCAATGGTTTGATTTTAAGGACTTTTTCTACAATTAAATATAATCTTATTTTGCCAGAAAGCCCAAATATGAAATAACGGATTATTTGGAGAATGTTTTAGGTGTAATCAGCATTTAAAATTCTTAATCGTTATATATATATTACTGAATCTCTTATATGTGTTTGTGGAAATACTGAAATTAAGGAAATAAATATTTACTAACCTCTCCTGGTTCAAAAAGGCTACTGATAAAAATCAGTATTGTGTTCTGAAGCGTGTGTTGCCATGGAAACCTATTATGACATCATGATATATACTTTTGTATCTTAACAAATTAAAACACAGGCAAATTTATCACACATCTTATTGCAGCAGCCCGTCTGTGGGAAATATGGGCTAGTAATATCCCATATTCCCAAAGACGGGCTGGTGCAATAGATGTGATAAAATTTGCCTGTGTTTTTAATTTATTATACTGCTTTTTATGGCAACACACACTTCAGAACAACAATACTGATTTTTATCAGTAGCCTTTTTGAACCAGGAGATAGTACATTTTATTTTCTCCTTAATGACAAGAATTTAAAATGCTGATTACACCTAAAACTTCTCCAAATAACATATTTTGGCTTTCAGCAAAATAAGATTTTTTTAATTGTAGAAATGTCCCTTAAAATCAAACCATGAACAACTATGAACAGCTTTTTATCAATGGTTTTTTTAACAACACTTTGCGTAAAGGCCATATTCAGAATTAACACAAAGCTATACAGATACAAAAGGCACACACCATTTGTGATATAGTAGATAGATCCACAGGAGTTATTAAAGAATGTGTGTACAATTGAAAATTCGAAAATCCCGACGGACCCATTAAAACCTATTAAAATGAAAGTTCGGCAAAATCCAATCTTCGAAAATACGAGGATTCTTTGAAAATTTTAAAATACGAGGATTTTTTTCGAAATATGAGGTTTCTTCGAAAATGCGGACCCAAATGTGGCTTGCTCGTCCAAAAAATGTAAAATCCGCGAAATTTTGAATTTAGCAGGATTTCTCGTATTTTCCCGTATATTCGAAATACCTGAAACCCTCGTATTTCGAAAATTTTCAAAAACGAGGTTCGGAAAAGTTCGGAAGGCGGAAATCCACGACATCCGCGTTCCAAACGATGTAAATCCAAAGCGGATCCGGGTTCGGACCGCGAACTGGGCCATCACTAACCATGACCTGGATGAAGGAGAACCTTCACAACCTATCGGGTATAGAGTTTATTTAAAAAACAGTTAAACTGAAAAGTACATGGGACAGGAATTTAGGATTGGTAATTCATAACTGATTCTGCCAGTTTTCCTCATGGTCAGCACCCTATCTTTAATACAGGAATAGTCCAGGACCAGGGCCGGCCTTAGGATTAATGGCACCCTATGTAAGATTTGGTACTGGCGCCTAGCACCTCCTCCAAAACACCCCCCTGGGCACACACAATATGGAATGCTGCTTGCCTTGGCCTGCTTCAAATCAAGTTCCCCTCCTGCACTTACTGATTTTCAGTAACTTCAGTGTGTTTGTATATATTGTGCGCGTATCATTAACATACACGTAACACACTAAATGCACAGACAGAAAGACGCAGTATACAACACAAGTGAGGCTTATGTGTGTTGGGGCTTTGTCTGTGGGGTGGTGCTGATATATATGTTTGATCTGCAGGATCATAACTGGAGGAGCGTAGCACGGATGCACAGACTCCCCCCTGGCACCCCCCCCCCCCATGTAATACAACCTGTGCAGTTGCACAGATCCTCGTATCAAAGGCCGGCCCTGTCAAGGACTAACCTGGGAAATGAAAACGGTTAGTGCTGTAGCTCCTTAATGAATGATATTGTGAGGTAGGAAAAATCAATCCTACTTCCCAGCCCCAGGTACTTTCTACTATATCCAGATAAGAGTAAAGAGATAAATAATCCCAGATATTAAAATAAATTGCTAAGCTGTATGCTGGGCCCCAGATCTGTATATTATACACTGTAGTTTATTTATTTGCCCACTTTGGGACGCAGAGCTGTACAATAACACAAAATACAAAAAGTCATACAAGGGGAAAATACATAAATAGTTCAGTACATAAATATATAATTATTAATATAACTTATATAGTGTTGAGCTTAGCCACAGAGGAAAGGGGCCCCTGTCCCGTAGAGCTTACAATCTGTTCAGTAGCATATATAAATAAGGACGCGTCGAGTTCTCCCAGATTCATTGTCAGAACATTTTTATCATGTGAATGTATACTAGTCTGATGTAGGGTAGGTCCACAATGCAAGCAGTTATACAGCAGGACAAAAGGTGATGGTAAGGTTTAGGGGCCATGGATATGGGACACTTACTGTACATATGATAGCACTAGGTCTTGCCGCTGTTTGTCACATTTGTTTCAGTTAAGATTCAGGGACTAGATAAAAACCGGAACAGTCGCCGGAACGGAACGAAAAACAACAGCGCCATCTATTGAAAGATTGCAAAATTACACCACTTTTAAAATATACTTAAGACTTACTGAAATAATGTCTACACACTGGGAACTCTTCTAGTGGCCGGAACAGTGGTCTGCACCCTGGGAACTCTGTTCTGGTGGCATGAATGGGGGTTTTATACCCTGGGAACTCTGTTCTTGTTGCCAAAATGGGGGCCTGCACCCTGGAACTCTGTTCTGGTGGCCGGAACAGGTGACTGCACCCTGGGAACTTTGTTCTGGTGGTCGAAATGGAGGTCTGCACCCTGGGAACTCTGTTCTGGTGGCCGGAAAGGGGTCGCAGACTGATAACTCTGTTCTGGTGGCCGGAACAGGGGTTTAACACCCTGGGAACTCTGTTCTGGTGGCTGGAACGGGGGTTTACACCCCTGGGAACTCTGTTCTGGTGGCCGAACGTGCTTTTCACCCTAACTCAGTTTCTGGTGGCCGGACAGGGTCTGCACCCTGGGAACTCTGTTCTTGTGGCCGGAACGGGGGTTTACACCCTGGAAACTCTGTTCTGGTGGCCGGAACAGGGCTTTTCACCCTGGGAACTCTGTTCTGGTGGCTGGAACGGGGGTTTACACCTTGGGATCTCTTTTCTGGTGGCCGGAACAGGGCTTTTCACCCTGGTAACTCTGTTTTGGTGGCCGGAACAGGGGTCTGCACCCTGGGAACTATGTTCTGGAGGCCGGAACAAGGGTTTACACCCTGGGAACTCTGTTCTGGTGGCCGGAACAGGGGTCTGCAGCCTGGGAACTCTTTTCTGGTGGCCGGAACAGGGCTTTTGACCCTGTGAACTCTGTTCTGGTGGCCGGAACAGGGGTCTGCAGACTAGGAACTCTTTTCTGGTGGCCAGAACAGGGGTCTGCACCCTGGGAACTCTGTTCTGGTGGCCGGAACAGGGGTCTGCACCCTGGGAACTCTGTTCTGGTGGCCGGAACGGGGGTTTACACCCTGGGAACTCTGTTCTGGTGGCCGGAACAGGGCCTTTCACCCTAGGAACTCTTTTCTGGTGGCCGGAACAGGGGTCTGCAGACTGGAAACTCGGTTCTGGTGGCCGGAACAGGGCTTTTTACCCTGGGAACTCTGTTCTGGGGGCCGAAACAGGGGTCTGCAGCCTAGGAACTCTGTTCTGGTGGCCGGAATGGGGGTCTGCACCCCGGGAACTCTGTTTTGTTGGCTGGAAGAGTGGTCTACACCCTTTGGTTTGGTCAACAGTAATAATACTATTTAGTGTACCAGAATAAAGATTTATAACTTTAGGATTTTTATGTCTTAGTGTTTTATTTGGACATTTATGTGATTGTGCGATTAAAGGACTTCATAGTTTATGCTGTTAGACTTTCCAACTTTCTAAAATGTGGTTCTACACTCAGCTTAATATTTTGATCTAAAAAATGGGAGCCATTTACCAAGTATACTGTTTTGGCTACAGAAAACATTTTGCATATTGTTTTTCAATAAACATTACTGTTATGATGAAAAAATGTCTTCAAAAAGGAAAATGTGAAGCATTTGCTGCAAAGAAATACTGGCTTTGATACATAGACCCAAAGGGTGTATATAATAGGAAAAAATAATATTTTTTTTCTGAAGGTGCTAACACATTAGCTCTTACCTTTTAGATGTCACTGTGATGTTCTGGACAAATACCTGGCCTTATCATACTATGATCAACATTACAAGTGTAATGACATTTGCAAAGCACTTTTTGGCTGTGCAATGCCACACCTAAACTTAAGTACCTCTTTAGTATCCAATATTATAGTTGATTTGTTTCATGGAACAACAAATTTTGACATATTATGTCAAAAGCATGCTTGGACAATATAACACTATGCATGCTTAAATTTGCTCTAGTGTGCAAGTTAATATTAATGCACCCCACACCAAACTTTCCTAACACACAAATTATTTTCTATATAAATCCTTTATCCAAAAAGTAATAAAACAAATATTGTGTTCTAATGAAACTTTTATTACAGACATATTTAAATAATTTTTAAAATAAAATTATAATTTTAGCAGATGTTTGTAGACAGTAAGTGTTTTGGTTAAGTTAACTTGGGCTTCACTTTTAAATAAGATTTGACTGTAAAAAAAGTAATGTTTTCAACCATAAGATAAATAGGGTTAACAATATAAATATAAATATAGTATAAATATAACCAAACTTAAATAAGAGAAAATAGTTTTTCAATTGAAATACAATTCAATACAGATCTATATTTGAAAAACAGAAGTTCTATTACTTTATTACATGGCCTACGATTTTAGATATATTTTTTCTGTTTCATGTGTCTCAAACAGCAAACTTTTCTTTTTTAATGCCCACCTGTTTAGGTTATGTCATCTTTGGAAAAGCAAATTATTGTATGAAATTTTTTAATGTTCATTTAGCACAGATGAGAGAAAAGCAATTGTTGACTCTTTTCCTTCAGGAGGTGTACTCAACCTTTTACAGTCTCCTCTGTATCCCACGTCTTTTTTATGTGTCCTTCGTGCTCGGAAACTTGGGAACAGAGCATTTTCTGTTAATCCAGTAAAATTCAGTATTTCACATGCTATCCACCGTCTTAGAATCATTTTGTCTTCTGGCATCTGTACTCCTGCCCCACTACAAAGTATGTGACCATAAAAACATACATGGACGCCACAGTGGCAGCTGTCTGTTTGTAAAGGGATATCAGTGGGTGATATCCAACTTTTCCAGTCAATTTTTTTCCTTTGAGATGCTAAGTATTGAAAAATTAAATTTTGAACTGAAGCCACAAAGGGATGACAAAATCCATGAAATGAATCTAAATACAGAATTATATTTAACTTTCGAAAAACCATTACAATGATCCAATGGTTGCCACTCAGATTATATGGAAGAAGCCATATTCCATCCGCAAAGGTAATTGGAGTTCCGAAATTAAAAATCTTGGTTGGATCTTGATGTTCCATTAAAGCTTTAGTGAAGTGGCAACTGAACATTGTAAATTTCTGAGATGAATTTTGTACATGGTCCAATGCTATACGTGTCAATAAAAAGGCATCTATAACCCCATCTGTCATCCAATTGCTGTTTTTGATAGATTTATAATCATAAAGATTTAGAGACACAATTTGAACAGTGCTTGGTCGAAATTTAGGCCAACCTTTGGTGGACTTCCATTGTACACTGGAAGAGGTTTGATATTTATTGGATTCCGTTACAGTCACTCCTTGGAAATTGGTTGTAATTGGGCATTTTTCAAAAATACTCTCTGAGGTCTCACTTATTGTGAGAATATTATCTTCAGGCAGCTCAGGAGCCTCTTTCTTAACTTCCAGATGTTTAGACATTTTCCCAGATGTATCCTCTACTTCAAGGATATTTTCCTCAGGTGATGCAAGATACTTATCTTTCTCGTCAGTCTCCGCATCTTCAGAAACTATCCCCAATGTATCTTCTATTTTGGACATTCTCTTTTTTATTCTGCCATGACTTATGCCTCAGCACCTGGACAATGTCTTCTGGGGTTATGAAGTCATCTGGAAATTTAGTAGCTGCTCTGTCCATAGCCATATGTTGTTTATCTTCAGCCAAATGGTAATTTCCAATACCACAGCGGCCTCTTAATATTTCTCTTACGTAGTAAGTTTGCAAAAAATAAAATGATAGTACCATTGTCTGCAAATCAACCTCTTTCCATGAAGTTAATCGTTTTAGAACTGCATTCATGCTTTCAGAGGCGTTTGTTGTTACGCCATTGCTTGGTGTGTAAACTCCGAGGGAAATTAGTACCCATTTTCCAGACTTGTTAATGATATCGTGTTTAATATGCACCTCAAAATACTCTAAAAATGGTGCACTCCATTTCACCTTATATTTGCTGTAAAGAATCTCAAATTTGCTTTCCGAATCACATTCAAGGAGATTGTAAATATTGTTTATGTACACCTGTTTATCGGTTTTTGAACCATCATGTCGGCCCAGCCACATTTCAATGTCTTTTAAAATGTGATTCCAACAAAGTACATGTTTCACTTTTGGGACCTCAGCCTCTATAGCACGTATGATCGCTGTCTCTCTATCAGTCACAATTCTGGTAGCTGGGCTGTCAATGCCACCAACAATCTTTTTGATACTTTGGAAAAATGTCTTGTGAACATTAAATGACTTCCTGTCATGAATCATCGCTGCAACAGGTATACAAGGTTGTTCTTCCAAAAAATCGCATCTAAAAATTAAAGGTGAAACATAGAAATCACCTAACTGAAAGGTAGTATCATATGACAGTAAGGACTGTGGGTTAATTTTCAATACATCACTTAATATATTCACAGCTTCTGGAAGTGCCAGGATAATAATGAAATCTGGAAGTAGTGAGTAACTATGTACAAACATTTGAAGTGCAAAATGTAATTCGTAAACACTGTACAAGTCATCGTGACTTATTTTTGCTTTGGACCTTTCGTTTCTTAGCTTATTTGCAATTTGTGCCACATTTTTGGGGAGCTGAACATTTTCGTGTAAAGAGGATGTTTTTGTTTCCACAATTTTTTTTTTATACATTTCAGATGGTGATGCTTTTAAGAACTGATGGAAAAGTGCGAACATGGCCACGCTGTTTTGAACCTTTAGTATTTCCATGTGGAACTGCTTTTTCTGGTTTGTCACTTTGACCAATATACTGGACAATCACAAGCTTAATTGACCTGTCCACACTCTCATATCCATATCTATGAAAGTTGGTTGTCTTTCCATTAAAAAGCCTTTGGTGGTAAGTCTTAATGATTTGTGGATTTTTTTTAGGGAGCGCATGTACTCCTTGATGAGCCCACCTTAACTGATCAGCTCTCCAGTTATCTTTGAACGTCTGATCAAAAGGAGAAAATGTAAACCTGTCCATTTTTTGGATTCACTGCAGGCAGATCTGATAACAAATCTGTATTTGGTGCTTTAAGTAGCTTCAGGACTTCGTTTGCAGTAAGTGATTTGTATCTTAACATATAGACCACGCTTCTGTTCATGATTATTTGCCAAATAGTATTCAATATCTGTAAACGAGAATTTTTTTTTTAAATAAATAAATAAATATCATAGAACTAAAATAAATTCTGAATCTAATTAGTGTTTATTGTTAGATATCAAAACATGTGAAAACAAAGATAATTATTGGTATTACGCCGCATAAAAAAACCTGATGTTTAAGTCCCATATTTTGATTGGAATGGGTGATAATAGAAGATATCTGGAAAGAAATAGTTAAGAATATCTTAGCCAGGAGTGATAAGTAAACCATAATTTAATGACACTATGGATCCAAGATGAGCTCTAAGCTCTAGCTTATATGATCATTAAACCCTCTCCCAGTCTAGTTTAGGAACTGGCATATGTCAAGAAGGATGTTTGGGTTGACAGAAAAATGTTACAAAATGTTCAAATAAAGGGCGGTCATATATAAAAAAAATGGACAGAAATCAATAGAAACATATGCCTATAGATGAGAGTGCATACTAATTGTATAATAAACTCGATCTTCTTATCAAAGTGAGATAATAATATCTAAATAAGCATTGTTTAGATGCCAGTCACATTTTCTCTTCATACAATTTGGTTGGTTTTATAATACTCTGTATAGATTGAAAGTTATATGTAATTGTTCTACTGGAACAGGTGGACATATCCTTTAAGGGTGGACTTGCCCTTTATCAACTTTTAAAGGTCTTTAAGAAAACCTTCTCCCTCCCATCTGCAAAAGGGTGGGAAAACAAATGTAAAACATGTATAAAATAAAAAGGTTAGTTACATGCGTCCAACACCAACAGATATATTCAGAACATTAATAGATGTATTATTAACCAGATATTTAAGGAAATTATTGCCCCATTCTGACAGAATAAGCTCCTCCCTACATGCAGTCATTCAAGGTTGCAACTGCTGAAATCACAGCCAATGATTGACTGCTGTTTCCCTGCCACCTCCACTGCACTTGCTCAAGCTTAAAAAATGGGAGACAGAAGATACATTGGATACAAAGGGAGACAGAAGATACATTGAGAGTTGCACTCCAAGATGCAATCAAATATGTTTATTTATTGACACACCGTACACAAGGTTTTGGGGGATAAGGTGCCTCCTTACCAGGTTGCAAATAAGGAAGGGGGCATATTACCTCCTGAAATATTGTATTTGATGTGTTTTCATTAAATAAGCATATTTGATTGCATTTTGAGTGTGACCCTCAATGTATATACTTTCATGTCTATATTCGTTTGAGTGTGGAATACCTCAGCAGTCTGCACCCATGGTTGGTTAAAGTGTATTAAAAAATTTTTTTGAGAAGGCAGATACCTTTTCTTGAAAGGAATGTAACTTTTGGGGTTTTCAGGGCATTGGGGTATTTCTAGCTATTTATTACTTGCCTCTTGTACACAAAATTATCATTCTTCCCAACCACCACTGTATCATTTTTTTGTCGATCTGCCCCCTATTTCTCTAGATATTCAATATAAAACTTCTTATATTTCAGCTGTCAATCAAGTTCCTTCTTCTCAAAAACCTAATATATATCCACTTACAATATAAGATTATTATAAAATAGAAATATGCTTAGAAATGCAAAATCACGGTTTATTCCTGTGCTGTGCTGAGCAGGTAAATTATTTCTTTATTGCCCCAGAGCACTGCATAGCCAGGAAAAACTTGGACACCTCACTACACAGAAATTGAATGGTTGGGTAATCCACTGGAATGGCGGCAACTAAAGCATTACTATATACGCTTTAGTTGCTGCCATTCATGTGGCAGGACGCACATAAGTAAAAAGAACTTTCAAATGTTGCAACAAAAATGAAAGTTTATTGCAAGCACTTTCTGCATATTTCCTTTAAGGTAACGGTATAAAAGGACATCAATACTGAGAAAAAATTGTTATCTTTAGATATCCAATCTGAAATATCTTCTGCTAGGTGTAGTTTTTGCTATAACTAGAATGGAGACAGTGTTCATGCAAATCATGTGAATTGCATGATGGGAAATTCCCTCTTTCAATGCTGCCTCATAGTGATTACTGAGCATGCTTGCCCTCATAGAAACCTCTACAAGGAATAGTTAGAGGTGGAAACAAATGACACCAGAAATGGCTTCTACTCTTTAATTTCTGGGACTTTGAAGAGACATTGCAGGAGAACCGTTAGGAGCAGAGGGGTAAGGTGAGGATTTTTAAACTCTACACAGTGAGGCCAGCAGTAGGTTAACTTTTAGTTTTGGGGGTGGACATGCTCTTTAAGATGAGGCAAAGTCATTTTTAGTTTTGGGGGTGGACATGCTCTTTAAGATGAGGCAAAGTCATTTTTTCAGTATAGTGTCCCTTTAAGTCTTAATGCTGGTGAAAAATGGAAGTACCTGGGGGGGGGGAAATTTACAGTTTAGAAGGGGAGCCTATTAATGCAGGCTGTCTGTCAGTGTGAGAGTGTATCTGTCAGTGTGAGAGTGTATCTGTGTGAGGGTGTCTGTGAGAGTGTGTCTGTATGAGAGTGTCTGTCTGTGTGAGAGACTGATCATGTCTGGTCATTGCTGAACGTAATCAAAAGAAAGCTAATGAGCACTAGAGATGGCCGAACTTTCGAAAGTTCGATCCGCTTTCGAACTATATGGAAAGTTCGAATACGGACCCATTAAAGTCAATGGGAGTCAAATAGTTCGAAAAGTTATAATGAAATACAATTAAAATATCAATGGTATCTTAATGTAAATGGCTGTGGAACCTGGGAAATGGTCTGGGGAACATGTTCGAAAATCCAGGACATTCGGAAAATCGATATTTATTGAAATTCCGAAAATATCGAAAATCCGGGTCCGGGATAGTTCGAGAAGTCCAAATTCGTTCGAATTCAAATAGTTCAGCTCGAACTCAGGTTCAAATTCGAGTTCTAGTCCATCTCTAATCAGCACTGATTAGGTCTACTTACAGCTGATGCAATCAAGAGGCAGGTGTTGACTGCACATGTGACATGTCTATTGAAGTCTATATAAAAATAAAACTATATATTTGCAGATAAATTGAAATGCTAGCTAATAGCACCTCACCTATGTGTCCTGTACATCTGTACTGAATTTCGTGTCACTAGCTCAATAACTATGGGAGAAGATAAAGTCCAGAAAATAGAAAGAGTAAATGGAAAAGAAGATGATGAAGAATAAATAGAAAAAAAGTCAAATTACTGAGAGGAGCAAGAAGAGGGGAGAAATGGAAAATATAATTGTACTGTTATTGATTACAAAATGGAAAAAATGGAGATAGTAGACGTGTGAGTGTGACATGGTGTATTTTTAAGTGTCTTTACTTTTCCAAGGGTCTGCTGGGTGTAAATCTGCGTACACAAGGTTTTGGGGGATAAGGTGCCTCCTTACACAGGTTGCATATAAGGAAGGGGGCATATTACCTCCTGAAACATTGTATTTGATGTGTTTTCATTAAATAAGCATATTTGATTGCATTTTGAGTGTGACCCTCAATGTATATACTTTCATGTCTATATTCGTTTGAGTGTGGAATACCTCAGCAGTCTGCACCCATGGGGCCCTATTTATAAAAGATCGGTATCGTTATCATAAAATACCGATCGTTATCGTAAAATAACGACCGGGTTTTTACCGATAACGACCGTTATTTACCGATAACGACCGTTATTTACCGATACCGGTCGGTATTTACCAATAACGACCGGTATTTACCGATATCGGTAAATAACGGTCGTTATCGGTAAATAACGACCGTTATTTACCGATAACGATCGGTATTTAACGATATCGGTAAATAACGGTCGTTATCGGTAAATAACGACCGGTATCGGTAAATAACGGTCGTTATCGGTAAAAACCCGGTCGTTATTTTACGATAACGATCGGTATTTTACGATAACGATACCGATCTTTTATAAATAGGGGCCATGGTTGGTTAAAGTGTATTAAAAAAAAAATTTGAGAAGGCAGATACCTTTTCTTGAAAGCAATGTAACTTTTGGGGTTTTCAGGGCATTGGGGTATTTCTAGCTATTTATTACTTGCCTCTTGTACACAAAATTATCATTCCTCCCAACCACCACTGTATCATTTTTTTGTTGATCTGCCCCCTATTTCTCTAGATATTCAATATAAAACTTCTTATATTTCAGCTGTCAATCAAGTTCCTTCTTCTCAAAAACCTAATATATATCCACTTACAATATAAGATTATTATAAAATAGAAATATGCTTAGAAATGCAAAATCACGGTTTATTCCTGTGCTGTGCTGAGCAGGTAAATTATTTCTCTATTGCCCCAGAGCACTGCATAGCCAGGAAAAACTTGGACACCTCACTACACAGAAATTGAATGGTTGGGTAATCCACTGGAATGGCGGCAACTAAAGCATTACTATGTACGCTTTAGTTGCTGCCATTCATGTGGCAGGACCCACATAAGTAAAAAGAACTTTCAAATGTTGCAACAAAAATGAAAGTTTATTGCAAGCACTTTCTGCATATTTCCTTTAAGGTAACAGGTATAAAAGGACATCAATACTGAAAAAAATTGTTATCTTTAGATATCCAATCTGAAATATCTTCTGCTAGGTGTAGTTTTGCTATAACTAGAATGGAGACAGTGTTCATGCAAATCATGTGAATTGCATGATGGGAAATTCCCTCTTTCAATGCTGCCTCATAGTGATTAGTGAGCATGCTTGCCCTCATAGAAACCTCAACAAGGAATAGTTAGAGGCGGAAACAAATTACACCAGAAATGGCTCCTACTCTTTAATTTCTGGGACTTTGAAGAGACATTGCAGGAGAACCGTTAGGAGCAGAGGGGTAAGGTGAGGATTTTTAAACTCTACACAGTGAGGCCAGTAGTAGGTTAAATTTTAGTTTTGGGGGTGGACATGCCCTTTAAGATGAGGCAAAGTCATTTTTTCAGTATAGTGTCCCTTTAAGTCTTAATGCTGGGGAAAAATGGAAGTACCTGGGGGTGGGGGAAATTTACAGTTTAGAAGGGGAGCCTATTAATGCAGGCAGAGGCTGGTCCCATGACTACAAGCTGGTCACATGGCTGAAAACATGAAGTGTTCAAGCGGAAAGTAATATTGCTGAACCTTTCCTGCAATAAATTATACATTTTATCTAGAGATCTGATTTATCTTTTATTTTAAAGGTATGATGGAAGGCTTTGTATTTAATCCTTACTAATTTGGAAGATTTAGAGACCACAGTTATTCTTTTAGAATTAGGTTAATCATTTTCACAGTGCATATATGTAATTGCACAACTTTTGACCTACAATACCACCAAAATGTAATATAACAAACAATTCCCCAATCTGACTTGAGTATACCTATATTGGAACTTAATAATTAAAAGATTAATAAGATTTTTTAAATATTTAAATAATATGTATTTGAATTACAAAATTATTACCTTTGTTAAAATTCAGGAAGGATCTTGTGGAATGCTATTGCTTCCTTTCCAGCTTGTGAAATAAAGGCTCTATAACCAAGAATAGCAAATTAAACACAATCCAGCTCATTTACCCAGAGCCGCTGGGCAACTATATGGGGATAAAGTCACGCTAACTGGTTCGCTATTGGTTATAGCGACTTTAATTCCATATTCAATATTACTTTTGTGCTACTTTTAGCACATAATTTTAATGCCAGCTAATAGCCGGTGTTAAAATCACACTGTGGGTAAATCCCTGGGGGGCTTCTTACACAGCACATCATTGACTGTCACAGACAGTGTAACTTTACAAGCCTATAACTTAAAGTTCAGAGAAACAGATATATTATCCTAGCCTTATTTGAAAGGCATGAGAGAGCACTTGTATGGAGACCACAGTTACGCCTCATACACACATACAATCTTTGCACCGACCCATGCATGATAATCAGCCATTGTGGCCTATAATTGCACGTGTGTATGCGTTCGGTCAGGGGTCGTTCATTGATCAGCCATGGCGTGCATGCGTCGTGGTCGGGGGTCGGTGCAAAGATCGTACGTGTGTACGAGCCTTTAGACAGTAAAAATATTTGATGGTGGATATGCTACAGAAAAAAAAACTCCCTTGTAGAGATGTTAAAATCAAATCAAACCATAAACAGAAGTAATATACAAATACAATTAACTCAAGTGAATGAGAATGAGCTCATACAGTGATTGTTAAAGAACTAAAAAGAGGAAAGAAGAATGGGAAATTAGAAAACAGGAATGGAAAATGGAATAAAAATGGGGAATATAAGAGAACTGAAAAAGTGAGCGTTTAATGGGAAAAGTGAGAATAGTGAAAAAGAAGAATTTAAATGTGAGGAAGAATGGGAGAAACAGAATGCAATTAAAAGAGAATATTAAGTATATACTTTGGATTAGTCTGGAAAGGCTGAAAAAGCTCTATTAATGTGAGGTCTTTGTGTGTGAGCTTTAAAACCTGCCTATGGACACAGGCAATGAAGAAGGTAATCATGTCTGGTCATTGCTGAACGTAATCAAAAGAAAGCTAATCAGCACTAGAGATGGCCGAACTTTCGAAAGTTCGGTCCGTTTTCGAACTTTCGAACCGTATGGAAAGTTCGAAAACGGACCCATTAAAGTCAATGGGAGTCAAATAGTTCGAAAAGTTCTAATGAAATACAAATAAAATATTAATGGTAACTTAATGTAAATGGCTGTGGGACCTGGGAAATGGTCTGGGAACATGTTCGAATATCCAAATTCGAAAAATCAATTTTACTCGCACTCGCGTATATGCTTAATTGGACACTTTACTCGCGGATTCGATTTTCGCACCTAAATACCATGGACATTTTACTCGCGAATTCGATGCTCGCATATAGGTTTTAATGGACACTTTACTCGCGGATTTGATGCTCGCGTATAGGTATAATATGCATTTTACTTGCATATTCGAAAGTCCGAAAATATCAAAAATCCGGGTCCGGGATAGTTCGAGAAGTCCGAATTCGTTCGAATTCGAATAGTTTGGCTCGAATTCGGGTTCAAGTTCGAGTTCTAGTCCATCTCTAATCAGCACTGATTAGGTCTACTTACAGCTGATGCAATCAAGAGGCATGTGTTGATTGCACATGTGACATGTCTATTGAAGTCTATATATAAATAAAACTATATATTTGCAGATAAATTGAAATGCTTTTTACTGTACACTTTAAAGGAAGCTGCAGCCTTGCTTCCTAGAAGTTTATGCAATATACAATGACATCCTGTATTGCATCACAGGATCAAAGAAAGGTTAAAAATGTTCCTCTTTGTGCTGCTGGTAAGTCCCCATACAACCCCGCCATTAAGTTTAGTGTAAGTAGCGCAAAACTTAACCTAAGATGAATTGTAGAGGCAGTGCTGAGCTATTTCCAAAAACAATTGTTTTTTTAGTGTCCTAAAATAAGCCTAAAACCCATGTTTACCCAATATTACAGCAGGTTGCATAGGATTTAGAATTATTTTAGCAGTATTGAATTCCCCTGCTTATTTTTTTTTACTAGAAACATAATGGATACAAAACAAAGAAACAAAAACTAATAAAGCATCAACCTCATTTACTTGACTTCGTTGTATTGTTTCATAAATAAGCCAAGGGATATAAATCTATGACCTTGTGGGTGGTGTGTTTCTAAAAACACACAGGCCAATGTAGTAAAAAAAAGTTACATCTTACCTGTCCATGATTCTGCGATGCTTTAAATGACTTACAGTATCACGGGATCCCGATCAGGTAAGAAGTATCCTTTTTGGGGGGATATCGGCATCGGCCGGTACACCGTCATTCAATAGCACATTAGTCTTGTAAATGACGTGGCCAGCATGAGATTATTGAACAGCTGACCCAATAGTACATCTGGTAGCATGGGTTTTGCACTAATTCAGAGCGAAAATGGCCAATATAGCATCAGCCCCATAGTATTTATATGTTGATCTACCATAACGTTATCTCACGTTATCTGAGGAAGGTACCACACTGGTACCGAAATGTTATATGTGTGAATAAATACACAGAACACTGTTGAAGACTGGAGTGCACTATGTGTTTCTTTTTTCTACGCTATATGATTGAGTGGCCAGTGGCTATGGCCCTATAGTCGCACCCAGCACCATCAAGTTTTTGTTAAAGGGGTGTGCGGAGACCAAGTGTTATACTTTTCTTGATCTACCAAAACACTAAGATATTGGTACATTTAGAAGTATTTGCTTTTGCTTGAAACAGAAGCCAAATAATTGAAAAAAGCAGTAAAATAATCTGACTATTTTGAATTGCCCCATGAAGTCTGTATGGTAACAAGCAGCTTTTAAAGTCTCAAATATTTCCATATAGATGTAGAGACAGCTACACTAACAGGGAGATTCAATAAATGTTCTTATCATTTAAAATGGTGCTAATTTTGCTCCAACCAATCAGATCTTGTTTAACATTTGAAAGCTAACATCTGATTGGTTGGGGCAAAATTAGCACCATTTTAAATGATAAGAACTTATATTGAATAACCCTGTAAGTGCCTGATGCAATAAAAGATGCAAAATCTTGCTTGTCCAATTAATTTGTCGCAAACAATAAAATGTTGGCTATTAAATGATTCATTGCATTTTGAGAACATCTGATGCTGAACATCTGAAGCTGTAAATTAATAGCACAGGCAAACATTACATATGTTATTGCATCAGCCATTCTGTGCATAAGGAAAGAGAATAGTGAGGTCAGGGGGTATGGCAAATAGGTGCACAAGTTCACATGACTCTTTGAATTCTACATGGGGGTTTTACTGGCAACAAAATGGAAGCCTTCTTAGTTATAGAATTTCTCACATATAATAAATGCAACTTACTAGAGAAGAATTAAACTTTGTATAGGTGTTCAAAAAATAAGATTAGTTCTCCTTTAACACTATGTGCATTCATCTGTGTTTAAGAAAGCATGGGTGAAAATATGGAAGAGGCTGTGTGTGTAAGTAATGAAGTAATTCTGAATGTGTTTACCAAGTGTACTAGTGTATGCATATGTGTGTACCAAACTGTTGGTGTGTACTCAAGTTGTATGCATATGTGTGTAGAAAACTGTTTGTAAAAATGTGTGGTAGTGTGAATTTAGGTTTGTGTAAAGCAAAGTATGTATGATTTTATGTAGCAGTATAAGTGAGTGCGGTTGCCACCTCCACGCACTGCTCAATCTAAAAAATGGGGACATAAATACCTTGGATACAAAGGGATACAGAAGATACATTGAAGATTTGCACTCCAAGATGCCATCAAATATGGTTATTTATTACACGACCACCACCGTACACAAAGGTTTTTGGGGGATAGGTGCCTCCTTACACAGGTTCGCACATAAGGATGGGGGCATATTACCCATGCCTGAACATTGTATTTGATGTGTTTTTCATTATAATACGCATATTTTTGATTGTCATTTTTGAGTGTGCCTCATTATATACTTTCATGTATATCATTGAGTGGTTCGTACATACCTCCAAGCAGTTGCCCCCATAGGTGTTAAAGTGTTAAAAAAAAATTTGAGAGCAGATACCTTTTCTTGAAACAATGTACTTTGTGGGTTTTCAGGCATTGGGGTATTTCTAGCTATTTTATTGACTTCGCCTCTTGTACACAAAATTATCATTCTCCCAACCACCACTGTATCATTTTTGTTGATCTGCCCCCATTTTCATTCTAGATATTCAATATAAAACTTCTATATTTCACTGTCATCAAGTTCCTTCTTCTCAAAAACCTAATATATAGTCCACTTACAATATAATATTATTAATAAATAGAACATATGCTTAGAAATGCAATCACGGTTTATTTCCTGTGCTGTGCTGAGAGGTAAATAATTTCTCTATTGCCCCAGAGCACGCATAGCCAGGAAAAACTTGACACCTCACTACACAGAAATTGAATGGTTGGGTAATCCCTGGAATGGCGGCAAACTAAAGCATACTTATGTAACGGCTTTAGTTGCTCATTCAGTGGCAGGACCCACATAAGTAAAAAGAACTTTCAATGTTGCAACAAAAATGAAAGTTTTTGCAAGCACTTTCTGCATATTTCCTTTAAGGTAACAGTTATAAAGGCATCAATACTGAGAAAAAAATTGTTTATCTTAGATATCCAATCTGAAATCATCTTCTGCTAGGTGTATGTTTTGCTATAACTAGAATGGAGAACATTGTTCAGCAATCATGTGATTTGCATGATGGAAATTCCCTCTTTCATGCTGCCTTACGTGATTAGCTGAGCATGCTTGCCCTCATGAAACCTCACAAGGAATAGTTTAGAGGCGGAACAAATTACACCAGAATGGCTCCTACTCTTTAATTTCTGGGACTTTGAAGAGACATTGCGGAGAACGTTAGGAGCAGAGGGTAAGGTGAGGAATTTTTAAACTCTAACACGTGAGGCCAGTTAGTAGTTAAATTTTAGTTTTGGGGGTGGACATGGCCCTTTTAGATGAGGCAAAGTCACTTTTTTTTTCAGTATAGTGTCCCTTTAAGGTCTAATCTGGGGAAAAATGGAAGTACCTGGGGGGGGGAAATTTTACAGTTTAGTAGAAGGGGAGCCTATTAATGCAGGCAGAGGCTGGTCCCATGAATCAAGCTGGTCACCATGGCTGAAACATGAGTGTTCAAGCGGAAAGTAATATTGCTGAACCTTTCCTGCATAAATTTATACATTTTATCTAGAGATCTGATTTATCTTTTTTTAAAAAGGTATATGAAGGCTTTGTATTTAATCCTTACTAATTTGGAAGATTTAGAGACCACAGTTATTCTTTGTAATTAGGTTAATCATTTTCCAGTGCATATATGTAATTGCACAACTTTTGACCTACAATACCACCAAAATGTAATATAACAAACAAGTTCCCCAATATGACTTGATATACCTATATTGGAACTTAATATTAAAAGATTAATAAGATTTTGTAAATATTTAAATAATATGTATTTGAATTACAAATTTTACCTTGTTAAAATTCGGAAGGATCTGGTGTAATGCTATTGCTCCTTTCCACTTGTGAAATAAAGGCTCTATAAACCCATAAAGTCCATAATTAACACAATCCACTCTTTACCCAAGAGCCCGCGGGGCAACTATATGGTGATAAAGTCACGCGAACTGGTTCTCTATTGGTTATAGCGCTTTAATTCCATATTCAATATTACTTTTGTGCTACTTTAGCACACTTATTTTAATGCCAGCTAATCCGGTGTTAAACATCACACTTGTGGGTAAATCCTGGGGGGCTTCTTACACAGCACATCATTGACTGTCACAGACAGTGTAACTTTACAAGCCTATACTTAAAGTTCAGAGAACAGATATTTATCCTAGCCTTATTTGAAAGGCATGAGGAGCACTTTGTATGGAGACCACAGTTACGCCTCATACACACATAAATCTTTGCACCGACCCATGCATGTAAATAGCCATTGTGGCCTATAATTGCACGTGTGATGCGTTCGGTCAGGGGCGTTCATTGATCAGCCAATGCGTGCATTGCTCGTGGGTCGGGGGTCGTGCAAAGATCGTACTTGTGTACAGCCTTTAATAGTAAAATATGTGATGGTGATCACTACAGAAAAAAAAACTCCCTTGTAGATATGTTAAAATCAAATCAAACCATAAACGAAGTGATATACAAATACCATTAACTCAAGTGACTATGAGAATGAGCTCATACAGTGATTGTTAAAGACAAACTAAAACAGAGGAAGAAGAATGGGAAATTAGAAAACGGGAATGGCAAATGGGAATAAAAATGGGAAAATAATAGAACTGAAAAGGAGCGTTTAATGGGAAAAAGTGAGAATAGTGCAAAAGACAAGAATTAAATGGTGAGGAAGACTGGGGAGAAACACATGCACTTAAAAGAGAATATTAAGTATATACTTTGAGTAGTCCTTGAAAGGCTGAAAAGTCTATAATGTGAGGTGTCCTTTGTGTGTGTAGCTGTTAAACCTGCCTATGGAACACACCAATGAAGAAGGTAGCTGCCTGAATCATGTCTGGTTCATTGCTGCGTAATCAAAAAGAAGCTAATGAGCACTAACGTGCCGAACTTCGAACGTTCGATCCGTTTCGACTTATGGTGGAAAGTTCGAATACGGACCCATTAAGTCAATGGGATCAAATAGTCGAAAAGTTTCTAATGAATACATTAAAAATTCAATGGTATATAATGTACAATGGCTGTTGGAACCTGGGAAAATGGTCTGGGAACATGTTCGAAAATCCAGGACATTCGAAAAATCGATATTATGAAATTCCGAAAATATCAAAACCGGGGTCCGGATACGTTCGAGAAATCCAATTCGTCCGAATTCAATTAGTTTCAGACTCGACTCATGTTCAAATTCGAGTTCTAGTCCATCTCTAATCAGCCACTGATTAGGTCCGTACCTTACACAGCTTATGCAATCAAGAGGCAGGGTTGACGCACATGTTGACCTGTCTATTGAAGTCTATATAAAAAATCAACTATATATTTGAGATAAATGGAAATGTAGGCCTTTTTTACAAATACACCTCACCTATGTGGTCCTTACCTTCTGTACTGAATTTTCGTGTCACTTAGCTCAATACTATGGGAGAAGATAAGATCCCAGAAATAGAAGAGTAAATGGAAAAGAAGATGATGAAGAAATACCTAGAAAAAAAGTCAAATTACTGAAGGAGGCAAGAAGAGGGAGAAATGGAAAATATTGTACTGTTTTGATTACAAATTGAAAAAATGGAGATAGTAGAGACGTGTGAGTGTGACATGTGATTTTTAAGTGTCTTTTATTTTCCAAGGGTCTGCTGTGTAAAATCTGTGGGGGCCTAGGGGCATGCACCAATAACCACCTATATCCAGTACACCAGCTACTGTTTTTACTATACCCTTTTAAAGAAGCTGCAGCCTTGCTTCCTTCTAGAAGTTTATTCATATACAATACATCCTGTTATGCATCACAGATCAAAAGAAGGTTGAAAATGTTTCTCTTTGTGCTGCTGTAAGTCCCCAATCACCACCCGCCATTAAGTTTTAGTGTAAGTAGCGCAAAACTTAAACCTAGATGAATTTAGAGGCAGTGCTGAGCTATTTCCAAAAACAATTGTTTTTTTTAGTGTCCTAAAATAAGCCTAAAACCCATGTTTAAACCCAATATTACAGCAGTTTGCATAGGATTTAGAATTATTTTAGCAGTATTGATTCCCCTGCTTATTTTTTTTTACTAGAAAAACATAATGGATACAAAACAAAGAAACAAAAACTAATAAAGCATCAACCTCATTTACTTGACTTCGTGTATTGTTTTATAAATAAGCCAAGGATATAAATCTATGACCTTGTGGGTGGTGTGTTTCTAAAAACACACAGGCCTGTAGTAAAAAAAAGTTACTCTTACCTGTCCATGATTCTGCGATCTTTAAATGACTTAACAGTATCACGGGATCCCGATCAGGTAAGAAGTATCCTTTTGGGGGGATATCGGCATCGGCCCGTACACCGTCATTCAATACACATTAGTCTTTGTAAATGATGTGGCCAGCATGAGATTATTGAACAGCTGACCCAATAGTACATCTGGTAGCATGGGTTTTGCACTAATTCAAGCGAAAATGGCCAATATAGCATCAGCCCCATAGTATTTATATGTTGATCTACCATAACGTTATCTCACGTTATCTGAGGAAGGTACCACACTGGTACCGAAAGTGTTATATGTGTGAATAAATACACAGAACACTGTTGAAGACTGGAGTGCCTATGTGTTTTCTTTTTTTCTACGCTATATGATTGAGTGGCCAGTGGCTATGGCCCTATAGTGCACCCAGCACCATCAAGTTTTGTTAAGGGGTGTGCGGAGACCAAGTGTTATACTTTTCTTGATCTACCAAACACTAAGATATTGGTACATTTAGAAGATTTGCTTTTGCTTGAAACAAAGCCAAAAAATTAAAAAAGCAGTAAAAATAATCTGACATATTTGAATTGCCCCTGAAGTCTGTATGGTAACAAGCAGCTTTTAAGTCAAATTTTCCATATAGATGTAGAGACAGCTACACTAACAGGGAGATTCAATAAATGTTCTTATCATTAAAATGGTGCTAATTTTGCTCCAACCAATCAGATCTTGTTAACATTTGAAAGCTAACATCTGATTGGTTGGGCAAAATTAGCACAATTTAAATGATAAGAACTTATATTGAATAACCCTGTAGTGCCTGATGCAATAAAAATGCAAAATCTTGCTTGTCCAATTAATTTGTCGCAAACATAAATGTTGGCTATTAAATGATTCATTGCATTTTGAGAACATCTGATGCTGAACTCTGAAGCTGTAATTAATACACAGGCAAACATTACATATGTTATTGCATCAGCCATTCTGTGCATAAGGCGTAGTGAGGTCAGGGGGATGGCAATGAGTGCACAGTTTTCACATGACTCTTTGAATTCTACATGGGGGGTTTTACTAGCACAACAAATGGAAGCCTCTTAGTTTAGAAATTTCTCACAATAATAATGCAACTTACTAGAGAAGAATTAAATATCTTTAAAGGGCATGTCTACCCCCAAACTAAAAAAATTGCCCAACTGCTGGCCCCACTGGATAGTGTAAAAAAAAACCTTACTGTACCTTAATCCTTTACTCCATATGGTTTTCCTGCAGTGCTCTGTGAAAATCCAGGCAACTGAAGAGTAGGAGCTGTCTGTGTGTAAAATAGTTTCAGCCTCCTTCTTGTCCTCTAAGAGGACTCTGGCATGTGCTGGGGGGCTCCCTTTCTCCCTCCCTCCATCCCTTTGGGTCCCTCTGTGCTGTGATTTCCCTTTTTTTTTTAATGCCTAGTCTGCCAGCCACATGCGTGATTGGTTGGTTTCCAGTCAATCACATACGCGGCTGCTGGTTACTCCTCTTCTGAGCTTCCATTCCCAGAAGAAACAGAAGAGGCTTAGGCCAAGGAAACAAAGGTGGGTAAATACAATTCTGGTCCGATTTTAAGACTATGGGGTTTAGAGTTAAGGGGGTCCCCTACAGTGAGGGCATGTCTTGATTTGAACATGCCTTTTAAAAAACCATCATCATCAACCATCA
>JAACNH010001571.1:0-67506 GCA_019447015.1 Hymenochirus boettgeri | reverse complement strand
TATGGGACTGTGTATTGAACTTTCTATGGGGCTGTGTATGGGATTTTCTATGGGGCTGTGTATTGGCTTTCTATGGGGCTGTGTATGGGATTTTCTATGGGGCTGTGTATTGGGCTTTCTATGGGGCTGTGTATTGGGCTTTCTATGGAGCTGTGTATTGAATTTTCTATGGTGCTATGTAATGGACTTTCTATGGGACTGCGTATGGGACTTTCTATGGGGCTGTGTATGGGACTTTCTATGGGGCTGTGACATCGCCAGCGAAATTAAACGCCTTTTATGAAAAGCAGAAAAAAAAAGGTTGTGCGAATGGCACGATAAAGGACGAAAAGTATGCGGCGAAAAACTTAGGCAAACTAGAGATTAGATAATATTAGAGCATTGCGACAAACTATTTTTTAAAAAGGTGAGGAAATGGCAGAGTTAAACAAGAATAAAATTAAATGTGCATCCTGGGCCTGCATTGAATTGACCATTAAAAAGGCATTTCTAAAAGCATGCTGAATGCACGTTTGTAATCGGTCATTACATGAGGGCCCAAGATGCACCATTTAATTTTTGGAAAAAAAATCTAGTGAGTACGTCATCTGCTGCATGCTCTGATTCCATCTACGAACCAACCAATATCCAGCCTGGGTAAGAATTCTTTTGCTGCACCCAATCCACGGTTAACCCACCTGATAAATAACGTTCTCTGTAGGTGGTTCACTCATATGCAGAACTATTGGAGGAGAATGTTGGAGTATGTGACTACACTAAATTAACTTCGAACAGATCGAATTAAAAGGTTGTGCTGGTGTGTATGGCCACTGTACACATTATGGTCCTTTATTTAGGAAAACAACAGTCTGCTGCAGTACAAAGTACAGATATGGTGATCCAGTTTTTGCAAATGTTAATAGATGCTATAACACGTTGTAGCTATGGGAGCTATAACACCAGGAAGAGGGTTGGTGATTTTCATAAATCCTCCCTTTGTAATCCAAGTGAGCAGCCTGTTTAAAACTGGCACTCATGGTGTGAAAAAAGATTAGCACAAACAAAAAGGGGGATAACAACTTTATAGATGATATTGAAACTCCTTTTAATACTTCCAGAAAAAGGGGTAGGTTTATAGTGTGTATTTGTAACACGTTGTAATGGTCCTTCACCCTGCAAAATTAGGGGAACAGCACTCAGGGGGGGGGGGGACCAATGGCACATCAGCATTGTGAGGGTGCTGCGTTTCCATATATAGGTTGATGGGTTGACAGATTTCAAGGGTGGCTTAAGTGGGAGCGAGGAGACCTATGAATATATTTGATTATAATAGTGCCTTAACTAAGGTAAATAGTTGAAAGGGCATGTCCACCCCAAAACTACATAACCCCCCAACTAATGGCCTCCACCATGTAGTGTAGTTTAATCCTTACCTCACCATCCCAGCTCCATTCGTTCTCCTGAGTTCCCCCCCCACGTCCAAAAACGCCCACAGGGGATAGCAGAGTCCAATAGAGACTCTGCCTCCTACCTGGCCTCCGTGAGAGTTTGGCATGCGTACTGCAGCCCTTCTCCCCCTCCCTCTCCATCCCGTTTGCTAGTCCCTCCCCTAGCATAAAACCCTGCCCATGATAATAGAATATGGTTTCGCAGCCCCAACCGCACACAACCAAATTTTAAGAAAGTGACCAGAACTCTACTTACCCTTTCTCTTCACGGAACATTTGAGAAGCAGCAAGACGTAGCGAGTCGTAATTGGCTGGCTCTCAGCCAATCATGGACGCCGGTGCCGGTCCCGCCCCCTGCTTGCAGATGTCTTGCCAAGCAGAGGCGGGTCGGGCGTCGGAGGAGGAGGGAAAACGGTTATGGCGGTGGGGCTGGAGGAACCTATTTATTAGTGGCTGAAAAGATGTTTAAAAAGGGTGTGGACATACCGTTAAGGATCTGCCGTTAAATGGGGATGCACTATGTGCTTTTAGAGTCATGAAACTCCATCTGTGGCGGTCAATGCTAGTCTTACCCTTATATAATCATAATACATAAGGCCTTGACTTTCAATGGGGAGGCTGCAGTGGGAATTATATATATATATACTATATCATATTATATATATATATATATATATGTGATGGGGTGTGTGGTGTGTGTGGTTGTAGAGAAAAAAACAGCACTTTTTTCCACACTTCAAAATTGCTTTGTGCTAGTGTTAGGATCCGTAGGCTGGATTGTCCCACCTAAATGCAAGGTCCATAGACACTGCACTCAAAATTATTGCCTCCCAAACGATTTATGTGTAGGCACAAATTTCAGATAACAATTCAACGTTTCGGCCCTCGGGAAACAGAGGTCCCTTTCAATCAGGTGATAAATAGTCTGTTACAAAACACATGAGGGTACAAAACATATTTATAAGTATTAACAGGAAATGACCTATACCTACTCGCCCTATCACACCAACCCACTCAGTAGGACATTGAAACCCATGCACAATATAGTTCCACCCTCTAGTCGCGATACCACCAAGGCACAACACTTTTGGGACCACCCAGTAAATTCAAATGAACACATTACAGGTCTAATAGCCTGTTTGTAAGTCCATTAGGGGCAAGGGACTTCCGCCTATGGATCCACCACACCTCTCGTTGGCAGAGCCTAAGTTTAGTCTCCCCCCCTCAATTGGAATAGGGACCATCTCTAGTACATGAACCGGAAAGTCAGCATCATGCCCATAGTACATACCAATGTTTTGAAATGCGGGTTAATTTACCACTTTAAGTCTATGCTCGATCTGTGCTGGGAAATCCTCGATTATAGACTGAGTGGTCTCTCCAACATAACAAGGCTCACACGGGCACCACAGGATCATAACCACAAAACTGGCTGTGTCACAGTATCGAGTACCTTAGAGAAGAGAGAATACTTCGACCTGTATTGGGGTAAACAAAGGAAGATCCCTTATTAACATATTTACATTGTTTAATCATCAGACAATCTTACTCTAGCAGCCATATTGCGGCCGGGCCGTATTCCCAAGGGGGCAAGGTGAATTTAAGACCAACCTTTTCAATGGAAAGCGAACGAAGGGTCAAAGAGAAGTTCACCAGAATCTTAAATAATGATCTTTGGATGTCATGCTCCTGAATATGGGAGTATATCACCTGGAGCTAACACACAGGGATGATAGATCACCCAGTTGGAATCTGCAATGAAAGTGCTGTGTCAATAGAGGATTGTGGAAAAAATTTTAAACAAGAAACTGGAACACGCATATCAAACTAAGAAAACGAAGGAGAGGAGAGGAATTCAAACATACCAGTTTGCTCGAGATCAGCTTGGATATGACGTGATAGAGTGAGTGTACGGTAGAGTGTACAACTGGCTTCCGCATGAATGAGAAATGGAACGCAATCTGCAGTGGAGATAGGCCAGGGAGTGGAAACGCGCACTATTGACAGACGTCAGCTTAGTCCAATGGAGTCCGACCCGGAACTCAAGGAAGGCGGAGCAGCGGCAATCGGTGCCTCTTTTTTGGTGGAACGATGCAGGACCATCAGGGAGGGGGCAACACAAGAGGCAAACACAGAGGAGGAACCAGTTACCGGGAAGCGGGTTGTGAGAACAATGAGAATCACGAGAACTAGGATTAACCTTTCGAAGGTATCATGAATCAAGATCAATTTATCTGGTTACATAAGGGGTTGGGGGTTTAGCCAGAAGGAAAGGGAATTGATCCCTTTCAGTTGGAGATTGCTATACGCCTTTTATAGGACGGATTGACGTTTAAGGGGCTACTTCTTGCCACCAAACAGAGGTATGGGGATTCCCGGTCGAAAAGAGGGGACTGTCTAACATTAAGTAATTAACTAAAAAAAGAGCCACATTTGTACACCAAACTACCAAGTTGTTAGGACATTATCAGAAAGACAGACAGGAAACATATGATGTTATTACAATGTACCGACCACATAATGTACCATTCTAATTACATGGTAATGAGAGATTAGCTCTACGTTCTTAAAAGATAATGTTGTAGATTATATATCAAGCCTCTCGGAAGAAAGGGGGCTTGATAGTAGTATGGACACAAGTATTATGTTGAGGAATTCAATAGTCAGTATCAGATTTTACAGTGTATAGGGACATTAAGAAACGTTATAAATTGTATATCTGAGATACAGTTGTAGAAAGAAGATATGCCAAGGAATTAGGACATTTCATATTGGTGTCCCTCGTCACTCTCCAGTATTTTACACCTGCCCAAGGTACACAGAATTGTTCAGCGGCCTGGTGGTAGGCTACGTGTGGGATGGGTTCCATCTTTTGCCCGATGGCCACCATGATGGACGGACGAATCTTGCTCACCTTGGTGAAGGGGGTGAGACTATATATCAAAGATACTTTGGAATTTACATAAGTTATGTGGAATAACTAGGTATATACTGCAGGATGAGTCTGTCATCGGGCCACACTAGACGTATACTTCCTTGTATAATCCATACCTCACAAGGATGGTATATTGCCTTTCAAAGGCTGTGATACGTTGCTAGGTGACCAAATGATTGACGGACACAATAACTTTTTTCGGAATGTCTTGAAATTGTATTAAGTGAAAGTATTCTCTTTAGAGATAAATCTAAGACAAAACTGACGTGGGACTCCAGGGTTCCAATCCGCACGTCATATTGCCAATGCCTTTAGGGCGTGGCAAGAGGAGGATTCTTCGTCTCTTCCTGCCTCACGGGTGTCTCTCTGCCTTCACACGGTGCCTTACTCATATGCCTTCTATATGGTGGGGCCGACATAGGAACTCTCATGGAGTCCACACGGATGATCAATGATAACTACATCCCAACATAAAAGTATACACTTAATTTTGATGTTCAATCTTATATTGTTTTTGGTGTTAAACGGTTACATATGCATGGAAAATAGTTGGATACTGAACTTTTTTCAAGGAAGTAACTGCAGAAAATCAAAAACTTGTCATTTGGTAGTTTTCACCCCAGACACACTAGGAGAATCCCACCATGCTCGGGGGGGGACGTATAGTGAGTGGGGGGGTAGAAAAACGGAACTAATTGGAGAAAATGTATCAGAAATGAGGCATAGAGGCTTATATGTTAGAAGGGATCTTCCTTTGTTCACCCCAAAAGTGAAGGAATTCTCTCTTAGAGGGTAGTATTACTTGTGACAGCAGTTGTGCGTGTATGTACGTGGTGCCCGTGTGGGCTCCTTTATGATGTGGAGAGACCACTCGTCTATAAAATCGAGGATTCCCGCACAGATCGAGCATTAGCACTTAAAAGATGGAAATTACCCGTTTCAAAAACATTGTATGGAACTATGGGCATGATGCGGACTGTTCAGGTTATGGGTACTAAGATTGGTCCCCTATTCAATTGAGGGGGGGGGGGGGGAGACCGTAAAATTAGCTCCGCCAACGAGAGGGTGTGGTGGATCCATAGGCGAATCCTTGCCCCTAATTGGACTTAACAGGGATATGGGACCTGTATGTGTTCATTTGAATTTACTGTGTGTCCGAAGTGTTGTCCTTGGGTGGTATCCACCATAGGGGGGTGGAATCTATAATTGTGCAGGTTTCAACTTTGTACAGGGTGGGTCGATAATGGGAGGAGTAGGTATAGTATTTCCTGTTATACCTTATAATTATGTTTGTAACCTGATGTTGTTTTGTTAACCGTTTTTACAGTGAAAAAACCCTTTCCGAACTTTGAAAACTAAACTACTTTTCTTCAAGTCGTAATGGATATCGTATGTGTCCTCTGACATTATTTTGTTTGAACAATGCACCCAAATGCGTTCATTGTAGGCCACGTTTAGGTATTTTACACAAGTAATCATATCCCACGCAAGTGCCTTCCCGCTAGTAGTATTAAAGGGATGTCCACCCCTTTCTTCAAAAATGTATATATAGTAGACTACCCCCAAAAACATAGAGATCGTTTTATCATAAGCTGTTAATCCGCTCCCAGATTGAGCTATTATACTACATGCTCCTCCTGCTCGCCTCCACCACGATGGCTCTGCACTTCCGGTAAGGCAGTCAGTGTGGCCATGACAGTGACGTCACAGCCAATCACTGACTGCCATTCCCAGACCAGTCTCCACTGCGGCTGCTCGGGAACACAAAAAGAACAGAGCAGCCACAGTGGAAAACGACTAAGGAACCCAGGGAGTGGCGGTGGCAGCGAGGAGCATGTAAGTATAATAACTTAACGTGGGAGCCGATTTTAAAGCTTTAGGATTAAAACGATCTCTAGGTTTTTCGGGGGTAATTACAATATATTAATTTTTGAAAAGAGAGGTGGACAGTCCCTTTTGATGTAACATATCCAAATCTGTCTTTAAATTCAAGCTCCCCTTTTCCTTAATTATTTTAGTTGCCCTTCTCTGAACCCTTTCCATTTCAAGATTTCCTTTTTATACACAGGATTCCAAAACTGCACTGCATATTCCAAATGAGGCGCTGGAGCGGGTCTGCAGGTAAGTGTCTCCTCCTCTCCTGGAAGAGTTACTGAAGAACGGGAGGAAGAGATATGCAGTGGGGGGGGGGGGGGGTTCGACACCAACGTCTGCCTGTACAAATGCTGTTTTGACACCATAGGGCATTCCTATAACACCTCTTAGCCACTACCCAATCACGCCCTTAACACTTGGCTGTGATATGCTAATTGGGATTTTCCAGGGTACATAATTGCCAAAGATTCTTGTACAAGTCATTCTGAATTGAGAAAGCAAGTCGGATGACTAGCGAAAATGTCTCAAGAACTAAACTTCAAGTCCAGTTGATCTAATTGCATACAACAGATATACCATGACCTGGATGAATGAGAACCTTCACAAGCGTAGAGAATGCTATTACTTTTTATTTAAACATCTGATAAACTCAATTATTTGTACAGATATGATTTAAAAAAACTGACATGCCAAAACCGTCACAATAACATTTTCAGTGGAACAAAAGCAACGATTAGCAATTCTTTTTTTTTTTTTTAGTTTTTCTACAGGTAGATTATTGAGGTCACATATCTTATCAAAAGTGGTTAATGCTTTCTTTCTGGCTCAGAAGAATGATGAGATTAAAAAAATGAGCTTTAGACTGCTCAGGAAAGCTTAGGGAAATTATTGCTGCCAGTTATTAAGATTTTGGCAGGAAAATTTCAAATTTTGTAATTTGTCACATAAGAAGCGTCACAACAAGGTCCTCAAGCCAGTTTGAAAGGAGTGATTACAATGTTATTGTCACTGACTGACGAGGTTTTGAAAGACTGTAAACTAAAAAGAAGCATGTAGTTAAACATAATAAATTCAATAAAAGTTGCACCAATTCGCAGTTATAGCAGACACAAAAAATAGCCACTCATGACTAAAGTTTCATGTTCTGTGTTTAAACCCTTTGGGTATAGAGAACACAGCTGTTCCCTTATTAATTAAGTTCCCTGTTCTACTTCTCCTATCAACAAGGAACCTGTTGCAGGAAATCGTCCATATATTCCACATTTAGCATGTTTGACTATTTTAAATGAATCGTTGACCTTTGCTGGACCAATCGGACCTATCCCCATGGCCTCTCTTTTAGAAGTCTTTAAATTGCTTATTAGAGAAATGGGGCACAATACATAAGAGCAAATTTTTAGCATTGTACAACATTTTAAAAGGGTATAAATGTGGGTGTCTTACAACCATCAGCAAATAACCCTCTATGCAACTAATTTAGCAACTAAAATTCTACATAAAAGCACATATATGAATTCCCAATGGAAACAAAGTGTGCCTATACCAAGTAGTAAACAGTGCAGAGTTGGCAGAAGGAGGTGTGGACATTATAAAACAAAGCAACACACTACATTGTGGGCTGCAGAAATGGTTCCAGACCTCCTCGTACATATATGCTGAACAAGTGCGGGTAGGTACAAACATCCCGTTGGTTCCAAGGTGGATCGGGTGCATCCTACCCAGGGCTCACTGTAGACTCTCCAGGAATATCCACACAATAGAACACTCACTTTTGCTGTTCTTTTGTGTGGTGGTATACATTTTACTAACACATAATTAATTTGTTTTTAAAGACGTGTGATCTATTACAGTGCCACTGAACAGCAATGAGATCCAGTGTCACCAATCATATGCTAGTGGTGGAAGGTCTTTAAAATGTGTCTTTAAATGTGACTGTTACTGAATCATTGTATGGCCTGATGTAGGTACATTGATGACAATATTATTGTGTGGAAGGATGACTTTGGCTCCTAAAGGTGGTTGATATGCTTAAAAAAAATGATAACCGTAGATTTACTGGATATGCATGGTTGGCATATATGAACACATTCCATTTTTGACACCTAAAAAAAAAACTTTTTATTTTAAAGGTTCAGAAAATCACAATCCTACCTACTACTGCCTCTGAATGCATTTTATGTTTAATGAAATAGATCACTGGCATGTTCCCTCTTCTTAATTCTAAATTCATAAATTCACATTGAGAGGCTAATAAATGTTTAAAAAATAGGGGGGGGTGTGTTGCCAGAGATCTGTTAAAAATTTGGTCGAATGTCTCTAATAAAGTCTAATAACTTTGTCCAGGTGATATCTCATGTAATGATGTGGAACTGCTATATGCTTAATTTAACTTAAATGCTACTACTCGCACCTAAATACGATGTGATTGGAGCGGTGTGATTCTTCTCTTTTTCCAAATATCTGTATTTGCAATGCCTTTTGGCTGATCAATTCTAGCCCTAGCCAATGGGATTAAAATGTGATGACATCTAAGGGACCAGTATTAATAATTTACAATTTATTATAGGAAAAAAAATGATCCATTAAACGTTGTAGCTCATGTGCAATAGAGAAGAACTAGCATTTGTCTCATATTAGGAACATTTAGAGGGAGGGAGTGGAGGGGTTTAGGGGGGTAGTTCCATTTTAAATAAATAAATTCTTACTTAAAACTTCAATATGGTCTACGTAACGGTTTCTATTTCAACCAAGGCTAGTCCACACCACAGGGTGGCTGGTGCCAAAATAGAATTTGGAGCATAGTATAAAATAGTGAAATCAAAAAGTACATTGGAGTTTCACGAAGTAAAAGAGTTATCATTCACCAGAAAATTTAGACTTACGTTTTCCTCAAAACATTTCTTCTTACAAGCCCATTCCCTTCAATCCGTTAAAGAGCACGAATTCAGCACTTCAGGTAAATGTTTGTGATTACAATATTTGCATTAAATGGTTTGTTCACAACAGCAGATCAGGAAGCTAAATTAAATATTCATCATACTGTTATACTATGGTTATTATTGAACATTTCAATTTTAACTAAAGAATTAATACAACCCCTCCCCCTTTATATCAAAGTAATTTGGATGAGAACCTAGAAAACGTATGTCCTCAGTCACTGAAGAACTTACTTAGATGCTTACAGAAGGGCTGTTACAGTCCTGTCCCCTTGCCTAGGCTGGCAGAACTGGATTGTATCTGTGCTTTCTCTTCAAATTTCTCCCTATCTGTTGTACTCCCAGCGAGTATTAGGTCCTCACCCTGGGTACAGCAGATTAAAGGATGTTAACCTGTAAGCTTATAGGGAATGTTAACCACCCTTGCAACATACTACAACCAGTACCCCCTTAAACCTTAAGTTTCCAGGATGGTTCTGTCCAAAACATCTTTATCCTTGCCAGATCCGTTCTCTTCTTTTCCGGGAAGCAACCACCAGTAAAGACCTTGACAGTGGCATCCAATCCAAGACTTACAGTGGCTTCCCAAGCCTCCTCCTCTGTGTTAGCATAAGATCTTAAAGGACAGGGGGTGTGAACCTGGAAGGCTGAGTCAAATACATACTGTAGAAGAGATCTTTCTGAAAAGTCCCGGAGAGCTGCAAGTATTGCAAATTGGGTCCTGTTAGTTACGGATGATGGTTGTGGATCCGAACACGCTTCCACGGCGGATTGCCGCTTTCCTGGATTAGTGGATTTTGCGTGATTTGTCCAGACTTTTTTTGAAAATTTCCGAATGATAGCCTTATACAAATATATTAATGGGCCATACAATAAAACTCTCTGGTGCATTGTTTCACCAATAGGTCATATCAGAGAAACTCGTGGACATCCTTTAAGGTTGGAAGAATAGAGTTATCTTCAGGTTAGGAAAGGTTTCTTATAGTGGAACAGTGAAAATGTGGAAACTGTCTTCAGCAGATGTGGTAATGGCAAGTTCATTGAATAGCTTTTAAAATGGCCTGGATACGTTTCTAAAACTAAAACATATTGATACACTTGGTATAATACATTTAATGTAGATCTGGTTTAATCCCGGGATACTTTTGATTGCCGTTTGGGGTCAGGAAGGAATCCCCCCCCCTTTTTTTTTAGCTGGGTTTTCTTGGAATAGCATCCTGGTCGTGAGTTTGAAGCAAGAGTGCAGCCAGTAAGCCGTAACATTATTTAAGGGTTAATGCGCTCCTTACAGTGTAATATAAGGATATTACACCACAGAGGAGTTCCATGACCATATAGAAGTCCACAGGCCGAGTGCTTTATACAGGTCATGAAAATCCTAGGTGAAGTAAATCCATATATTACACTGTAGGTAGTGTATTATTTTCATAAATACATATGGCCTGCCATAAAAAATCCTGCCATTACCACTGTCTCTCCCCCTCCCTGTATTAGTCATTTATATAGGATCCCTAGTATATAAATATAGTTAATTACCGTTCCTATTGAAAAGAGAAAAAAGACGCTGAACATTGTCTGTCAAGAATAAACAGGGCTTCCTATAAAATGGCTAATACAGGGAGGGGGAGACAGGGGGAAGGGCAGTGGGAAACAGGAAGTCACTCTGGTGACATCACTGAGTCATTGTAATATAGATTCTCGCCACTGCACCTCCCCATTGAAAATGTCTAGCCCTATGTATTAAAGGATATTACGCCACTGAGCTTTCCCTGACTATAAAAGCACAAGGCTGCAGGCCTACAAAAGAACACAATACACAACACACATCTTGTTTAAATGCCATATTACATATGTAGGGTAAAATTACAATTAATAATATTCTTTTTTCTTTTTTAGCCATAATGTTACTTTTGCAACTTACCATTAAACTTATTGGAGGCTTCCAATTTGATATCCTTTTCTGCCAAAATCCTTCTTCTGTTCCATCTGCTACACACAGAGCTGTGACCGCATCTACTGTCATCAGTTAGAATTTCCCATATTGGATATACATATTGGGATGCTATGGTTTTCTAAGAGAAGAAGTCACCAGAATTATGTAACACCTGTTTTTGCATAATGCATAAAAACAATTACCATTTTGTCTGACAACCGAATGTGGGTGGGGGTACCCACTGGCTGTGAGAGGACTTTGTGATCCCCCACATAGAGTAGTACAGGCTAAATGACAAGCAGCTGTCTGTATGGGTTGTCAGGTGATAAATCCCATAATTAGACCAAAGCCCTACTTTGATTGCCATATATAGGGCATGTATAGGGCATCTTTTCTATAAAGCTTATTTACATATGTGCCACTATTTCATGGTCTTTTTCCCTTTTAGAAATCCCCTGCTATAGATGCAAGACTAATATCTTTGGAATGGAAATAACACAACATAACATTTGTACTTTTAAATCATCTTGGTTCATATACCCTATCTATCTCCTTTCATATATAATGAGTAAATCCCAGTAGAGGAACTTCTAAAAGTATTAGGTAGGTACGGACACACAGATGGGCAACCAAGGCCCAGTACACGTTGAGCGTTAGTTTCACCTGACAATTTTGTTGTGTATGGATGGTTGGTTGGGCATGGTTGATCATCCGCTGGGATTTATTTATTTACCAACACTCAAATAGGGTAAAAGGATTGAGCTGGATAAACATTTTCCTATATACAAACTTTAACGAGTTGTGTTACTGTTTATCACTCCTATCTATAGTATTGTGTGGCTCATTTTCTATGTCTGTTTAATAAGCTTCACCATCTTTCTCATGGTCATCTCCCCTCCAAAAACAGCACCATCACCCTGAGTGGGGCGTAGGAATCACTATAGCAACCATAGCAGTTTCTATGGGGCCCGGAGCCAAGGCTTCCCGCAGGCATGTCCACCTACCTAAGAAAAATTTACCTCACATAGTTTCCACAAACCCCATTTTTGTTTTACTTAAACCTTTTAAAGATGCTCCCAGGTTTAAGTAAAATGAAAATGGGGGTTGTGGGCTGAACTACGCAAGGAGGGTGGACATGCACTTAAAAAAAAACTAGCTGCAGTTTGGCCAGGCTAGGTTAAACTGAGGACAAACTGTTTTACTATGGGGCCCCATTTGAAGTCTAGCTATGGGGCCCTGTGATATCTAGCTACTCCACTGCCCTTGAGGTAGCACCAATCCCTCCAAATGACATAAAGTAGAGTTGATCCAGGGAAATTTCCGATTGCCACTTGGAGTAAGGAAGGAATTTTTTCCTTCATAAATTTGGTTTTTTTTTTTTGCCTTCCTCTGGATGAACAGTTAGGCAGGAAATGAGGATATTGCTAGATGGATTGGACTGGATAGACATATGTCTTTATTCAACCTCAAATACTATAAACTAAGACTCCAAAACCAACCAAAAAGCTCCCCTTGGTTTATACATCGGGTCTGTATGATCTGGATGCTGCTGCTGGGGAAACAAAATCTGTACCCTGTAACACAGAGAATCCTTTTGATTTCACGTAGGTTAGGCAATTGTCTACTCATGAGATAGCCCAGACTGCAAGGGAAATAGGGGGGGGAAATCAATCTTTAAGTGTTCAGCTGCACAGAAATGTATAAGGCACACCTGTGTATGGCTTTCTATGCGGCTGTGTATTGGACTTTCTATGGGGCTGTGTATGGGACTTTCTATGGGGCTGGTATGGGACTTTCTATGGGGTTGTGTGTGACTTTCTATGGGGCTGTGTATGGGACTTTTAGGTCTGTTTATGGATTTCTATGGGGCTGGTAGGGCTTTCTATGGAGCTGGGTATGGACTTTCTAGGCTGATATGGGAATTTTATGGGGCTGTGTATGGACCTTCTATGGGGCTGTTTATTGGACTTTCTATGAGGCTGTGTATTGGACTTTCTATGGGTGCTGTGTATTGGCGTTTATATGGGCTGTGTATTGGACTTTCTATGGGGCTGTGTATTGGAATTTCTTTGGGGCTGTGTATTGCACTTTATATGGGGCTGTTTATTGGACTTCTATGGGGGTGTGTATTGGACTTTCTATGGGGCTGTGTATGGGCTTTTTATGGAGCTGTGCATTGGACTTTCTATTTGGGCTGTGTATGGATTTTTATGGGGTTGTGTATGGAGTTTCTATGGGGCTGCGTATGAGGTTTTCTATGGGACTGTGTATTGTGAACTTTCTATGGGGCTGTGTATGGGATTTTCTATGGGGCTGTGTATTGGAATTTCTATGGGGCTGTGTATTTGGGCTTTCTATGGGGCTGTGTATGAGGCTTTCTATGGGACTTTCTATGGGGCTGCATATTGGACTTTCTATGGCGCTGTGTATTGGGCTTTCTATGGAGCTGTGTATTGGATTTTCTATGGTGCTATGTAATGGACTTTCTATGGGACTGTGTATGGGACTTTGTATGGGGCTGTGTATGGGACTTTGTATGGGGCTGTGTATGGGACTTTCTATGGGGTGGTATTGGACTTTCTATAGGTCTGTTTATTGGACTTTCTATGGGGCTGTGTATGGGACTTTCTATAGTGCGGGTATTGGACTTCTATGGGTTTGTTTGGGCTTTCTATGGGGCTCTGTATTGGACTTTCCATGAGGCTGTGTATTGGGCCTTCTATCGGGCTGGTGTATTGGACTTTTTTATGGGGCTGTGTATGGGACTTTCTATGGGACTGTGTATGGGACTTTCTATGGGGCTGTGTATGGACTTCTATGGGGCTGTGTATGTTGGGACTTTCTATTGGGCTGTGTATGGAACTTTCTATGGGACTGTGTATGGGACTTTCTATGGGACTGTGTATTGGACTTTCTATGGGGCTGTGTCTTTAAATTTTCTATGGGATTGTCTGTGGAACTATGGGGCTGTCTATGGGAGAAAGTCAACCCTTGGTTTTATACTTGAGCCAGTTTTTCTTGTTTATCAGTTAAAAGTAATTACTGGTTTAAATTCGGGTTGGTTTATACTTGAGTATATATGGTATTTATGCATATCATAAGAAGATTTATATTAAAACATTTTGCTAATACATACCTTCGCTGGGATTTAGGCTTACAGATTTATCATCTTTTAAGATCCTGTGTTTGTGTCTTCCAGTATAAAGAACCGCTGAGCAGTCAAAGTACACAGCTATTTTAGTGCTTTTAAAAGTTAGGTTTCTGACAGTTAGTGTAAGTTTTATGTCACGGCCAAAAGAACTAGTTTGTGCCACTGAAAATCTGGCAGATAATGTCTTTCCATCTTGTAATCTTATTCTATTTATTCTTGCCAGACCGTCATCAATGTTCTCCAGGGTGCACAATGAGATATCCTTCAATTGTCTAAGTGCCTTTTCAAAGACCTCTCTTTCCTCCTTGGAGCCTGAGTGCAAAATTAAATAACAGGTAATGCATCTAAGATGATATAGTTAATTTCTATATTTTAAAGGAATGTCCACCCCTTACATTTATTAAAATGTAATAATTCTGCTCCCAGCACGAGAAATCATACTTACAAGATTGCGATCCACTGCTGCTTCCTGTCTCTTCACTCCCTCTCCATTGCAGCTGCTTTGTTATTTTTGTGTTCCCGAGCACAGGCTCACCCGGGAATGGCAGTCAATGATTGGCCATGACGTCACTGTCACGGCCGAGACTGACTGCCTTACCCGGAAGTGCCAGAGAGCTTCAGTGGTTGCTCAAAGATTTTTTTTGTGCAGAATTATTACATTTTAACAAAACGGAATCTAGGTTCTGAGGGGTTCTGCCTTATGTATTGATTTTTTTATAAGGGTGGAAATACCTTTTAAGAATGGCATGTCATTGTAGTTGCAATGCAAGTTAAATATCTTTTACTGCCTGCTAGCCTGCTAATATAATTTAATTTGGTTCTGTCTATATGGAACAAGTATTATAATTTTACATTTGGTGTGACTTTTAAATATTAAAAGGGAAATATAATAAAATCAGATGTTAACTTTCAAATAGTAAATAACATGTGATTGGCTGGGGCAAAATTAGCACCATTTTTAATGATAAGAACTTTTATTACATCTCCCTGTATATGTTTTAGTATTAAAAGGATTAATCTTCCTTTTACAATTAGAAAACCCCATAACGTAAAAAAAACTTTAAATTCTATAATCTAAAAAAAGCCCGATACTACAGGGACGGCCCTGTAGTATCGGGCTGAAACGCGTAGGCTATAGACCTACTGTTCTTTATCTATTAAAGTTTGGATGTTTAAGTCCGTGGAGTGCCTGGAATTTATACTTATATTTGGATGATTCGGCCCAGCAGCACCCAGGCTTTTGAAACGGATACGGAGTGCGGTGGATTTCTACATATATATATATATATATATATATATATATATATATATGAGATCTATAATAACAAAGCAAGATACGGTGAGCACCACTTTCAAAGAGCCAGCCGCCCGGGTGCACGCCAAATAGGTATCTACTAATTCAAAAAACGAGCAGCACTCACGGGACTTGTAAAATAGAAAAACAGTCTTATTCACATCAACGCGTTTCAGCCCTGCTCACGGGCTGTCATTGTCCTGATGACGGCCCGTGAGCAGGGCTGAAAACGCGTTGATGTGAATAAAGACTGTTTTTTCTATTTACAAGTCGTGAGTGCTGCTCATTTTTTGAATTAGTATATTATACTATCAAGATAGTTAATATATTGCCCATGATTCTTGCTTTAAAACAAGCCATACCCCATCAAAATCCGTTCAGCCAATTTGAAGATACCTAAGTTTTTCCAACATGACTTTTGCAGACCAGGAGCAGCTCACTGTGATCCAATCCATGCCTTCAGCCTCCCTTGGCACCCCCCAGCCCCCTCCCACCATCCGGATCCATCCTCGGACCCCCTGCATTGTAGCATGAAATCCTTTTAGGGTGTGATAGAGGACCCCTGCCCAGACTCAAACGCTGGATTATTTTTTTTAAAAAATCATTGTAGCCAATCACAGAAGTGGCTGACATCACGAGAAAACGACGCGGGAACGAAGGGCTGTAAGTAAGGCTACAATGATTTAAAAAATTAATCTGGCATTTGGGTCTGGGTCCTCTATCACACCCTAAAAGGATGGATCTGGATGCTGGGAGAGGGGGGTGCCAAGGTAGGCTGAAGGCACGGAAAAGGTGACGTCAGAGAGCTGGAATTTCAGTGAAGCTGCTCCTAAGTCTGCAAAAACAATGGTGTGAAAACGTATGAATCTTTAAATTGGCTGAACGGCTTTTGATGAGGGATGGCTTGTTTTAAAGCTAGAATCATAGCCAATAACATATAAAATTTTAGTTTTGGGGGTGGACATTCCCTTTAATCCTAAAAGACAGTGCTGATTAAAATGATTCCACTCCCACTTAGTGATATGGTTCAGAAAATACATGTTTTAAAAAAAAACCTCTGCTATGCTGATTAGAGATGGCCGAACTTTCGAAGGTTCGGTCCGTTTTTGAACTTTCGAACTATAAGTAAAGTTCGAAAGTTCGAAAAAAGGACCCATTAAAGTCAGTGGGAGTCAAATAGTTTGAAAAGTTCTAATGAAATACAATTAAAATATCAATGATATCTTGATTTGACTCCCACTGACTTTAATGGGTCCTTTTTCGAACTTTCGAACTTTACTTATAGTTCGAAAGTTCAAAACGGACCGAACTTCGAAAGTTCGGCCATCTCTAATCAGCATAGCAGAGGTTTTTTTTTAAAACATGTATTTCTGAACCATATCACTAAGTGGAGTGGAATCATTTTAATCAGCACTGTCTTTTAGGATTAAGGGAATGTCCACCCCCAAAACTAAAATTTTATATGTTATTGGCTATGATTCTAGCTTTAAAACAAGCCACTCCTCATCAAAATCCGTTCAGCCAATTTAAAGATTCATACGTTTCACACCATTGTTTTTGCAGACTAAGGACAGCTTCACTGAAATTCCAGCTCTCTGAGTCACCTTTTCCGTGCCTTCAGCCTACCTTGGCACCCCCCCTCCCCATCCAGATCCATCCTTTTAGGGTGTGATAGAGGACCCAGACCCAATGCCAGATTAATTTTTTAAATCATTGTAGCCTTACTTACAGCCCTTCGTTCCCGCGTCGCTTTCTCGTGATGTCAGCCACTTCTGTGATTGGCTACAATGATTTTTTTTAAAAAATAATCCAGCGTTTGAGTCTGGGCAGGGGTCCTCTATCACACCCTAAAAGGATTTCATGCTACAATGCAGGGGGTCCGAGGATGGATCCGGCTTAGGTATCTTCAAATTGGCTGAATGGATTTTGATGGGGTATGGCTTGTTTTAAAGCTAGAATCATGGGCATAATATATTAATATTATGATATATAATATACTAATTCAAAAAATGAGCACACTCACGACTTGTAAATAGAAAAAACAGTCTTTATTCACATCAACGCGTTTTCAGCCCTGCTCACGGGCCGTCATCAGGACAATGACAGCCCGTGAGCAGGGCTGAAACGCGTTGATGTGAATAAGACTGTTTTTCTATTTTACAAGTCCCGTGAGTGCTGCTCGTTTTTTGAATTAGTAGATACCTATTTGGCTGGCACCCGGGCGGCTGGCTCTTTGAAAGTGGTGCTCACCGTATCTTGCTTTGTTATTATAATTATATATATTATATATATATATATATATATATATATATAGAGATTGTGAAATCCACCGCACTCCGTACAGTTTCAAATGCCGGGGTGCTGCTGGGCCGAATCATCCAAATATAAGTATAAATTCCAGGCACTCCACGGACTTAAACATCCAAACTTTAATAGATAAAGAACAGTAGGTCTATAGCCACGCGTTTCAGCCCGATAACGCGCCGTCCTGTAGTATCGGGCTTTTTTTAGATTATAGATTTAAAGTTTTTTTTTAGTCATGGGGTTTCTAATTGTAAAAGGAAGATTAATCCTTTTAATACTAAACATATACAGGAGATGTTTGAAAAGTTCTAATGAAATACAATTAAAATATCAATGATATCTTAATGTAAATGGCTGTGGGACCTGGGAAATGATCTGGGGAACATGTTTGAATATCTAGGACATTCGAAAAATCAATTTTACTCTCACTCATGCTATTTTCGAGCTGGTTCGCGCCTAGGTACCATGTACATTTTACTCGCGAATTCGATGCTCGCATATAGGTTTTAATGGACACTTTACTCGTAGATTCGATGATCGCGCCTAGATACCATGGACATTTTACTTGCGGATTCGATGCTCACGTATAGACTTTAATGGACACTTTACTTGCGGATTCGATGCTCGCTTATAGACTTTAATGGACACTTTACTCGCGGATTCGATGCTCACGTATAGGTTTTAATGGACCCTTTACTCGCGGATTCGATGCTCGTGAATAGGTATAATAGGCATTTTACTCGCACATTCGAATGGTCGAACATTCAATATTTATCGAAAGACCGAAAATATCGAAAATCCGGGTCCGGGATAGTTCAAGAAGTCCGAATTTGTTCGAATTTCGAATAATTCGGCTCGAACTCGGGTTCGAGTTTGAGTTCTAGTCCATCTCTAGTGCTGATCTGTGAACACTAGACAGGCAACTGAACTAGATTCTGAACTTATTCCAGTACAGTGTATTGGGAAAGGGGCTTCCCATATGTTATATATTAAACAAAAAACAGAATTGTTACCTACATGTATCTTCACAAGAAGAAAACTGGAGTGTGTTATTACCTTCTGGGTATTTGTACATGTCGGTGACATCCACTCTGTCATTACTCCCTACAGATTTTGTACTGATGCATTTGCCAATATGCTTGATGTCATTGGAAACCTTCTTTTTTCTCCCATCACTATAGTAGATCCAGTAGGCAACATCAGCATTTACAGATGCAAACAGGAATCTTACATCATAGTTAACGTTAACATTCCCTTCTTTAATAGCAACTAGAGGGGCTGGGCCACATCGATATATTTCTGGCACACAAGAAGAAATGTTGATTTATTGAAAAGTTAGATGTAACTTGTATAGACTAACCCCCCCCACACACACACACACATGCACACACACACACAAAACCCATAAAATAGACCAGAAAACATATATGATCCCTTTATGTCACCATATTTCTAAACTCCTGCAAAGCTGATTGATCGAGGAAGTGTACATACATGAATTGTGCTGACAAATAGTTGTGTAGCTGCAGTATGCATTAGTGTTATATGAAGGAGGGGAAGTGGATGGGTACAGTCTGTAAGGTCTACAAGGTGACATTCTTTTTTCTGATTCCTGGGGTGGTGGTGTTGAGATTTGCATGAAAAATACAGGAACTTGATTGACAGTAGTCCTTTTTTTTAACCCAAATTGGCAACTACTGATTGCGACTAAGGATCAAAGCAGAAAACACCAGTCCATCTATCCTTCCCTAATGGATATAGATTTTACATTTTATATAAATAAAAATTTCTAAAATCTGACATAAGGATTTTAGTCTAGTGGATCTGTGGTGTAGATGTATAGTGATAGACATTCATTCATCACATTGTATTTCATACCATCACTTGCTTCCAATGGACATGAATCTATGACCTGCCATCCATTATAACGGCTCCCTAGATCTCTGCGTTTGAAATAAGACTCATTCCATGTGTGAAAATTCCTATAAGAGGAGAATATGTAGTTTAGTGAGTTGGTGGGAAACTTACCATTTCACCAATTTTACGTTTGAGAGTTATTTCTTAATAATTATTTATCAACTACATCAACAAAACCAAAAGAGCAGTGAGAAATTACCGTATATACTCGAGTATAAGCCGAGGTTTTCAGGCTTTAAAAATAGCATGAAAACATTAACTCGGCTTATACTCGAGTCAAGCAGAAAACTCACCCGGTCTGGCGGCTGCTCCGCAAGTACTGATCTGATGTCGGATGTCACTATCGGTGCCTGTCTCTTACTGCCCAGCACCGATTAGTGACGTCAGCCAGCCGCCGGTACTTGCATAGTACCGGTCCCTGCAAAGAGCAGACAAAAGCATGCGGCAGACTGATTTAGAGGTAGAGGCTGAGCGAGAGGCAACTGAATACTGTATTAATAGTAAGTCTCCACTGAACTGGGGGGTGTGGTCTGAGGCTGCTGCTTGCCACTGCAGATATTTGGAAACCACAACTCCCAGCAAATAAAGCATGCTGGGAGTTGTAGTTTCCAAACATCTGAAGTGCCTAGGAATTGTGGGTCACTGTATGAGATTACCACTGTCCATTTAAAGGGCAACTAATGCCTTAAAATAATACAGAATCAGAAGGCAGCAGTGGTCATAATTTCTACCCTTGACTTATACTCGAGTCAATGGAATTGTTGCCTTCTGATTCTGTATTGTTTTGAGGCTTTAGTTGCCTTTTAAAGGGCATGTCCACCCCCAAAACTAAAATTTAACCCCTTACTGGCCACATGAAGTAGTTTAAAACAATCCTTACCTTACATTCCTGCTCAAAATAGTTCCCCTGCTGTGCCCCTCCAAAGTCCAGGAAACTGCTGTGTAGGAGCAGTGTGTGACTCATGCTGTGCCTGAGACTTCCTCAACCTCATCAAGGTTGAGGCGCATGCTCAGTGCAGCCCTCCCTGCCTCTCAGCCAATCACGGACGCGGCTGCCGGTCCCGCCCCCTGCTTTCAATTCCATGCAAGCAGAGGGCCTGAACACTGCAGCCGAGGAGAGAGGGCAGGTAAGTAAGAATCGGGGGACTTTCTAACAATTATATTAATGCGGTTGGGGCTGGGGGAGCATGCCCTACCACATATCAAAAGTTAAATTTCGGGGTGGACATGCCCTTTAAATGGACAGCAACATTTCCATACAGTAGTCCCATACAGTAATAGCCATACTGGATTTGGCTATTACTGTTTGGGACTACTGTATGGGAACTCTGCTGTCCATTTAAAGGGCAACTAAAGCCTCAAAATAATGCAGAATCAGAAGGCAGCAGTGATCATAATTTCTACCCTTGACTTATACTCGAGTCAATCACTTTATACATTTTTTAGGTAAAAATAGTTACCTCGATACGTACCCAATATGTACCTTATACTCGGATCGACTTATATCTAAATATACGGTAAGTAACTAGGGGTGTGTTAGGCTATATTCCAGCATTAACTGTAATACGTTCTGCGATTTCCGATTTTCCTAATTCCGATTTTCTTTGTTTACCAATAAAGTCAAATTGGGTCTAAGGGGCATATTGATAACGGGGCATTATTTTCGCTTTTTTTGCCACCAGACTTCACCACAATTTTTTTTAACTTTCATCTTATATATATAAAAGTCAATGTATGTATGTTTGTATGTATGTGTGTTTGTATGTTCCAGAAAAACTTCCAAACGTCTGTGACAATTTTCATGAGACTTGGTACACTTATGTATAAGGACCTGGAAAAAAGCATAGGCCACTTTACAACTTTTAAAAATACTTCCGTACCCCCTTTTTTTGATATTTTTTACGTTAATTAACCAGTGTGCTGCCATCTGGTGGTAAACTGAGTAAATCAAGTTAATCTCACACCTTCCAAATGCCACAGATTGTTCATGGCAGTTGTTTCATTTTGTTCTGTTGTTGCTGCGATAGGAGGATAGAGCTGTCAATCATGAGGAGCAGCAGACCATGTGATGTAGCAATGTCATGTGGCACTCGGTCACCTCCTCTCACTTGTGGTTCACCCAGAGTCAAGATTGAGAGAAGGCAGCTAAGGAAATGTGTAGTTTTACTTAATGAAAGATAGTAAGAGCTATGAATGGGATGGAGCTGCCACACTGCAATTCAACTGCACTGTAAGGGGTTCATTTTACTTCACAACTTGTGTCTCTTTTCCCCACAAACTACTGAAACCCCAGCATTAAATGCCACATACACACTCTTATCACTCACCTTTCATTTTCATGTGTCATTTTTGCAAGAAAATTGTGTTTTCTGGGGATCATTGTGTCAATAATTCAATTTGATCGATAGTGCCACGCTCTAAAGTGGAAGTTGATGTGATACACTCTAAAGGGGAAGTTGACACGATACACGCTAAAGGGGAAGTTGATGCGATACGCGCTAAAGGGGAAGTTGATACAATACATGCTAAAGGGGAAGTTGGTGTGATACACGATAAAGAGAAAGTTGGTGTGATAAGCCACTTAAAGGGGAAGCTGATGTGATACGCTTTAAAGTGTATCATATCAACTTCCCCTTTAACTTTAAAGCGTATCATATCATATGTTAGGTTTGGACCTAACAAAAGGAAGTTTCCTGTGAGTGAAATGAACTAGAGTGGAACGTGTCCCTTTCTCTTCTAGTTAAAGGGGTGCACTATATTCTAGTATTGCACTTGTTGTAATCACAAACAGGTTGTGAAAGGGTTAATAAGTGTTTTGTTTTTTCCCTCTCTTCCTGGCTCTTGCACTAATTGGTGTGGGGGCTGGGGCCTATTAGTTAAATAGGATTCACATTGGTTGGACCTATGGTTTGGACCTAACAAAAGGAAGTTTCCTGTGAGTGAAACGAACTAGAGTGGAACATGTCCCTTTTTCTTAAGGACCTTGATCTCGAGGACATAGAAAAAGGACATTGAAACAAGAAGGTCAATTAAACAAGGTGTGTGCGTCACTGTACTGGTGTTGTGTATTAGAAAGGACAGTTTTGTTGGTACCATGCAATGTGTATCCTGCCACATGTGTAGGAACCTAGAGCAGATGTTCCAGGGAACCTATGTATGTATCAGGTGTGAGTGGGTTGCCCATTGGAAGCTGAGGTGGAGAGTCTAAGGGGGCAGCTTGCAGCATTGCAGGGATTGGCAAAACTGGGGGGTCAGCAGGCACTGGCTGGGGCCAGTATAGAGGTGGGTGGAAGTGGGACAGGGAAGGTTGAGGGGGGAGGTAGTTTTGTTAGGGTTACTAGGGGAAGTGGGGGATGGAAGGGTAGGGTGGCTTCTTCCCAGATTGCCCATCCCAACAGATTTGCCGCCTTAGGTAATGAATTGGAGGAGGACACATCGGAATTAGCATGTATGGAGGGGGCTAGTCCCTTGAGCACCCAGGGGACTGCCATCTCTGATACAAGGGAGTAGGAATGAAGGATCAGAAATGCACGGCAGGTGGTATTAGTAGGGGACTCCATTATAAGGTAGATGGGGTAATCTGCCGCCAAGACCCTACATGCCGAACTGTGTGTTGCCTGCCTGGTGCTAGGGTTCGGCATGTGGAGGATCGAGTAGACAGATTATTGGGTGGGGGTGTGACCCGGCAGTCTTGGTTCACATTGGTGCCAATGACAAAGTTAGAGGAGGAGGTTAGGTCCTTAAACATGATTTTAGAGAGCTAGGGGCCAAGTTAAAAGCAAGGACCTCTAAGCCAGGGAGACAGCGGGAGCTTAGGAGCATTAATGCGTGGTAAAGAGGGTGGTGTAAGGAAGAAGGGTTTGGGTTTATTGAGAACTGGGCAGATTTTTCTGTTGGCTACAGGCTCTTTAGTAGGGATGGGTTGCACCTCACTGATGACGGTGCAGCTGTTTTAGGTGAGAAGATGGCTAGAGGGTTGGAGGAGATTTTAAACTAGGTTGGGGGGGAGGGTATTAGCAGTCTCACTGGGATAGATAGCCCAGGAGGAAATCAGGGTGTAGCTAGGCCAGTGGTGGGCGGAAAGGGGGGTGGGGCTAGCATAGGGGTAGGGAGGCATGTGTATTAAAAAATAACTGTATTGCCTCAATGCATTTTTTTAAAACTGCTTTCAAAAGAGTAAAGGTATGCAGCCCTCCTCATACATTTTTTTCCCCTGATTTCGAGCCTCTCTCTGCCTTCAATTAGCCATTCTGTGAAGGGGGTGTAACAATTCTGTCTGCCTGTAACTTTCATTTAAAACTAGCATGTGAGAAACACTTCTCCACCCATTTTTGATCAGCTTGATTATGTAGGCTGTACATCCTAGCAACCGAACAGTTCAAATTTGTTTGACTGGCAGAGGAGGAGAGAGGTTGTAAGAGACATTCCCACCAGCCAATGACAAATGTTATGTTAAACATGGCCCTGGGCCAGCTAGGAGGCAGGCTTTTAGCACTCATCTTTGCTGTGTGATATCTAAGGACATGTAATGGAGGTGATGTTATTTTTTTTTGATATTGTTGTCCTTTAAAGTGAACAAATAATCTAAAATGTATGTTTGCAAATGGGAGAAGCCTGGCTGACAAAATGGGTGAATTGGAAATTATGGCATTGAATGAAAAGTATGATGTAATAGGTATAGCAGAAACGTGGTTGAACAGTTCTCACGACTGGGCTGTAAATTTAGAAGGATATGCCTTGTTTAGGCAGGACAGAGAAAAAAGGAAAGGGGGAGAAGTATGTGTTTATGTTAAAAAAGAATTGAAGCCAGATTTAAAAGAAGAGATAACTGGCGATATGGATGTTAAAATGGAGGCAATATGGGTGAAATTAGGCAACAGGAAAGGGGGTAATGTCAATGTTGGTGTCTGCTATAAGCTGCCAAATGCTAGCAGAGAGTAGGTGAGTCAACTTCATATGCAGTTGGCAAGGGCTGCAAGTTTGGGGAGTGTGCGCATTATGGGGGACTTTAATTACCCTGACATTGATTGGTGTATTGGAATTGCCATCACAAAAAAGGCTATGAATTCCTGAATTTGCTGCAGGATAATTTTCTCTCACAGGTGGTTGAGGTTCCTACTAGAAAAGGAGCTCTGTTGAATCTGGGAATATCTAACATATAATATAACAATATCTAATTGGAGGCTTAGGGAATAGTGACCATGAAATAGTGGCGTTTGGACTTTGTTATCGAAAGGAAAAGTGTGCAAGGTAAGAAAGACTTTTAATTTCGGGAAGGCAAATTTTCCCAGGTCAAAAGCAGCTCTTCAGAATGTCAACTGGGAAAATCTATTATCAGGTAAAGGTACTGAACAGAAGTGGACTGTGTTCAAGGGGATTTTAAGCCAGTTCACATCTAAATTTATACCCTTGGGAAATAAATGTAAAAAAATAAATCCGCGCCCATGTGGCTGAATTCTGATGTAAAGAGGCAAATGGAAAGGAAGAAAAGGGCATTTAAAACCATTAAGGCAGAGGGAACGGAAAGGGCTTTTAGGGATTATAAAAACTGTAAAAAGGAGTGTAAGAAAGCAATCAAACTAGCTAAAATTAATAATGAAGTTAGGATAGCTGAATAAAGCATCACTAAGCCTAACATTTTTTTTTAAGTATATTAATAGTAAGAAGATGAGGATGTGGCACCATTAATTAATGGGGATAAGTTAGTTACGGAGGATAGCGATAAAGCAAATGTCTTGAATACTTTTTTCCCCTCTGTATACACTATAGAAGATCCAAGTACAGATATCATAGAGTATAGTAGCAATAATGGTATAAAAGATTTAAGTGCACTTTGGTTAACTGAGGATATGGTACAGAAAGAACTAAATAAGGTTAATATTAATAAATCTCCTGGACCGAATAAAATACATCCTCGGGTACTTATGGAGCTAAGTTCAGTTTTATCCAGGCCATTGTTTCTTATTTTTGCAGATTCCCTCATGTCCGGTGGTGTGCCTCTGGATTGAAAAAAGGCTGATGTTATTCCAATATTCAAAAAGGGTAGTCGTTCACAGCCGGGTAATTACAGGCCTGTAAGTTTAACTTCAACGGCGGGGAAGATCCTGGAAAGTTTAATAAGGGAACATGTTCTAGAGTATGTTTCAAGGACTGACATTATTAGTAGTAACCAGCATGGATTTAGGAGGAATAGATCTTGTCAAACTAACTTGCTTTGATTTTATGAGTAGAAATGTAGACTCTGGCATAGCAGTAGATGTAGTTTACTTGGATTTTGCAAAGGCTTTTGATACAGTCCCCCCATAGGCGACTAATGTATAAGCTGAGATGTGCAATCGTTGCAGGGGGATCTAGATAGATTGTCACATTGGGCTGCTAAGTGGCAGATGAGATTCAATGTTGATAAATGTTGATAAAAGGTGATGCATTTTGGACTTAAAAATCCTTGTGCTACTTATAATATAAATAGCTCTGTGTTAAGTGAATCCCTCTTGGAAAGGGATCTTGGAATTTTGGTGGATAACAAACTTAAAGGTAGCAAACAGTGACAGGCAGCAACAGCCAGAGCCAGCATGGTATTGTCTTGTATAAAGAGAGGTATGGATTCAAGGGAGGAAAATGTTATTCACCCTCTTTATAAAGCATTGGTAAGGCCTCTTTTGGAATATGCAGTGCAATTTTGGAATCCTGTGTACAAAAAGGACATCTTTGAAATGGAAAGGGTTCAGAGAAGGGCAACTAAATTAATAAGGGGATAAGGGGAGCTTGAATATGAAGAGAGACTGGAAAAGTTACAATTATGTACGCTGGAGAAAAGGTGCTTGCGTGGGGATATGATTACCGTATATAAATACATTAACGGGCCATACAATAAACTATCTGGGGCATTGTTCACCAATAGAACATGTCAGAGGACACGAGGACATCTCTTAAGACTTGAAGAAAAAAGGTTTAGGCTTCAAGTTTGGAAATGGTTTTTCACTGTGAGAACTCTTTCTAAAGCTATGGAACTGTCTTCCAGTGGACGTTGTTATGGCAGGTTCATTGGTCGGTTTTAAAAAATAGCTGGATGAGTTTCTGCAAACAAGGAATGTTGCAAGTTACTGGTATTGATTCATTAAGTAGAGTTGATCCAGGAAAATTTCCGATTGCCACTTGGAGTCAGGAAGGAATTTCCCCCCCCTTCATAAATTTGGTGGTTTTTTTTTTGCCTTCCTCTGGATCAACATTTAGGCAGGAAATGAGGATATTGCTAGATGGGTTGGACTGGATGGACATATGTCTTTATTCAACCTCAAATACTATACTATACTATACTATACTATCAACTTCCCCTTTAGCAATGGGGTAAATGGGGTAAAGTCCCATACACAGCCCCATAGAAAGTTCCATACACAGACCCATAGAAAATCCCATACACAGACCCATAGAAAGCCCAATACACAGCACCATAAAAAGTCCAATACACAGCCCCATAGAAAGTCCAATACACAGCCCCATAGAAAGTCCCATACACATCACCACAGAAAGTCCAATACACAGCCATATTAATACAATTTTCATTAATTTCATGTTATCCCTCATTAATTCATTTTCCGTCCCTCTAGAATCACATCTCCCCTCTTTCTTCTCGCCCCGCCTCCACTCCCCCTCATCCGTGCTCCCCTCATCTCCTCCTCCCTGTCCCCCCCCCCGCCCCCCCGCCTCCCGTCCTCTGTCTTCCTCCCCGGCATGTCTCCTTCGTATCTCGTCTCCCTGCTACCACCAGAACCCAGTACATGTCTTCCTCCCCGTCCTTCTCCCTCTTCTCTCGTTCCCTGTCCCCCCCCCAGCACTCCCGTCTATGTCTTCCGCCGCGTAATTCCTCCTTCTTGCTCTACCCGGCTGTCCCCCACCCCCACGCCAGTCGCGTCTCCTCCCCGGAAGGCGCCTCCTCTCCGTATCACCTGTGGCCCCCCCGCCCGCCAGTCTTTGTCTTACTCCCCCGTCTAGCTCCCTCTTCTCTCGCCTCCCTTTCCCCCACCCACCCGCCTCGCCCGTCTTTGTCGTACTCCCTCTTTTCATCTTCTCTCGTCTCCCCTGTCCCCCCCCGCCCGCCCATCTGTCTTTACTCCCGGTCTTTCCTTCGCTTCTATCGTCTCCCGGCGTCCCCACCCGACCGCCCGTCTCTCGTCTTCCTCCCCGTGTTTTTTCTCCTCTCGAGTCTCGGCTCCGCTCCCCGTCCCCCCCAGCACCGCCCGTATATGCGTCCCTCCCCGTCTTCTCAGTCGTTGTCCTAGTCTCGCCCGTCCCCCCCCCCCTCCCAGTAGCCGGTCTTCCTCCCGCGTTCTTCTCCCGCGTTTCTCTCTCCCCGGACCCCCACCCGATTGACAGGCTACTGTCTTGCCTCCCCGTCCTTTTCTTCTTCGCTCGTCTCCTGTACCCCCCCCCCCCTCAGCGGCGCGGTATTCCCATCCCCGTCCTTCGCCCATATTCTCGCGTCGCCCTCGTCGCTTCTCTCGTCTTTTTCGTCGGTCCTTCCGTCCCTCCTCCATCTCCTCGCGTCGCCCTGCCTTTTTTACCTTAAACATCTGAAGTTTCCCCCGGTTGATACTCGTGGTCTGTGCTGATTGGATGCTGCGGACAAAATCACATAGCCCTGGGAAAACAAAAGCTGTACCCTGTAACATAGAGAATCCTCTTCATTTCGGTGGGTTAGGCAATTGTTTCCTGCTCACTCAGATCAGCCCAACTGCAGCAATGAAACAACAATCTTTAAGTGCTCAGGTTGCACAGAAAGTATGCAGGGCACATCTGTGAATGGGGCTGTGTATGGACTTCTATGGGGCTGTGTAGGGGACTTTCTATGGGACTGTGTATGGAACTTTCTATGGGGCTGTGTTGGGACTTTCTATGGGGCTGTGTATGGGGCTGAGTATTGGACTTTTTATGGGCCGTGTATAGGACTGTGTATGGGGCTTTGTATGGACTTTCTATGGGGCTGTGTATTGGACTTTCTATGTGGCTGTGAATGGACTTTCTATGGGGCTGTGGTATGGGGCTTTGTATTGGACTTTCTATGGGGCTGTGTTTGGACTTTTCTAGGGGCTGTGTATTGGACTTTCTATGGGCTGAATTGGACTTTCTATGGGTCTGTATATTGACTTTCATGGCGCTGTGTATTGGCTTCTATGGGTCTGTGTATGGGATTTTCTATGGGGCTGTGTAAGGAACTTCTATGGGGCTGTGCATGGAATTTCTATGGGTCTGTGTATGGGACTTTCTATGGGGCGTGTACATGGACTTGCTGTGTATTGGACTTTCTGTGGTGATGTGTATGGGACTTTCTATGGCGCTGTGTATTGGCCTTTCTATGGGTCTGTGTATGGGATTTTCTATGGGGCTGTGTAAGGAACTTTCTATGGGGCTGTGCATGGGAATTTCTATGGGTCTGTGTATGGGACTTTCTATGGGGCTGTACATGGGACTTGCTGTGTATTGGACTTACCATAGAAAGTCCCATACACATCACCACAGAAAGTCCAATACACAGCAAGTCCCATGTACAGCCCCATAGAAAGTCCCATACACAGACCCATAGAAATTCCCATGCACAGCCCCATAGAACATATTAATACAATTTTCATTAATTTCATGTTATCCCTCATTAATTCATTTTCCGTCCCTCTAGAATCACATCTCCCCTCTTTCTTCTCGCCCCGCCTCCACTCCCCCTCATCCGTGCTCCCCTCATCTCCTCCTCCCTGTCCCCCCCCCCGCCCCCCCGCCTCCCGTCCTCTGTCTTCCTCCCCGGCATGTCTCCTTCGTATCTCGTCTCCCTGCTACCACCAGAACCCAGTACATGTCTTCCTCCCCGTCCTTCTCCCTCTTCTCTCGTTCCCTGTCCCCCCCCCAGCACTCCCGTCTATGTCTTCCGCCGCGTAATTCCTCCTTCTTGCTCTACCCGGCTGTCCCCCACCCCCACGCCAGTCGCGTCTCCTCCCCGGAAGGCGCCTCCTCTCCGTATCACCTGTGGCCCCCCCGCCCGCCAGTCTTTGTCTTACTCCCCCGTCTAGCTCCCTCTTCTCTCGCCTCCCTTTCCCCCACCCACCCGCCTCGCCCGTCTTTGTCGTACTCCCTCTTTTCATCTTCTCTCGTCTCCCCTGTCCCCCCCCGCCCGCCCATCTGTCTTTACTCCCGGTCTTTCCTTCGCTTCTATCGTCTCCCGGCGTCCCCACCCGACCGCCCGTCTCTCGTCTTCCTCCCCGTGTTTTTTCTCCTCTCGAGTCTCGGCTCCGCTCCCCGTCCCCCCCAGCACCGCCCGTATATGCGTCCCTCCCCGTCTTCTCAGTCGTTGTCCTAGTCTCGCCCGTCCCCCCCCCCCTCCCAGTAGCCGGTCTTCCTCCCGCGTTCTTCTCCCGCGTTTCTCTCTCCCCGGACCCCCACCCGATTGACAGGCTACTGTCTTGCCTCCCCGTCCTTTTCTTCTTCGCTCGTCTCCTGTACCCCCCCCCCCCTCAGCGGCGCGGTATTCCCATCCCCGTCCTTCGCCCATATTCTCGCGTCGCCCTCGTCGCTTCTCTCGTCTTTTTCGTCGGTCCTTCCGTCCCTCCTCCATCTCCTCGCGTCGCCCTGCCTTTTTTACCTTCAAACATCTGAAAGTTTCCCCCGGTTGATACTCGTGGTCTGTGCTGATTGGATGCTGCGGACAAAATCACATAGCCCTGGGAAAACAAAAGCTGTACCCTGTAACATAGAGAATCCTCTTCATTTCGGTGGGTTAGGCAATTGTTTCCTGCTCACTCAGATCAGCCCAACTGCAGCAATGAAACAACAATCTTTAAGTGCTCAGGTTGCACAGAAAAGTATGCAGGGCACATCTGTGAATGGGGCTGTGTATGGACTTCTATGGGGCTGTGTAGGGGACTTTCTATGGGACTGTGTATGGAACTTTCTATGGGGCTGTGTTGGGACTTTCTATGGGGCTGTGTATGGGGCTGAGTATTGGACTTTTTATGGGCCGGTATAGGACTGTGTATGGGGCTTTGTATGGACTTCTATGGGGCTGTGTATTGGACTTTCTATGTGGCTGTGGAATGAACTTTCTATGGGGCTGTGTATGGGGCTTTGTATTGGACTTTCTATGGGCTGTGTTTGGACTTTCTAGGGGCTGTGTATTGGACTTTCTATGGGGCTGTGAATTGGACTTTCTATGGGTCTGTATATTGGACTTTCTATGGCGCTGTGTATTGGCATTTCTATGGGTCTGTGTATGGGATTTTCTATGGGCTGTGTGCGGAACGTCCCATACACAGACCCATAGAAATTCCCATGCACAGCCCCATAGAAAGTTCCTTACACAGCCCCATAGAAAATCCCATACACAGACCCATAGAAAGGCCAATACACAGCGCCATAGAAAGTCAAATACAGACCCATAGAAAGTCCAATTCACAGCCCCATAGAAAGTCCAATACACAGCCCCATAGAAAGTCCAATACACAGCCCCATAGAAAGTCCAATACAAAGCCCCATACACAGCCCCATAGAAAGTCTCATTCACAGCCACATAGAAAGTCCAATACACAGCCCCATAGAAAGTCCAATACAAAGCCCCATACACAGTCCTATACACGGCCCATAAAAAGTCCAATACTCAGCCCCATACACAGCCCCATAGAAAGTCCCATACACAGCCCCATAGAAAGTCCCATACACAGTCCCATAGAAAGTCCCATACACAGCCCCATAGAAAGTCTCATACACAGCCCCATTCACAGATGTGCCCTGCATACTTTTCTGTGCAACCTGAGCACTTAAAGATTGTTGTTTTCCATTTGCCTTGCAGTCTGGGCTGATCTGAGTGAGCAGGACAACAATTGCCTAACCCACCGAAATGAAGAGGATTCTCTATGTTACAGGGTACAGCTTTTGTTTTCCCAGGGCTATGTGATTTTGTCCAGCAGCATCCAAATCAGCACAGACACGAGTATAAACCGAGGGGAAACTTTCAAGATGATTTTAAAGGTAAAAAAATTCAGTTTATACTCGAGTATATACTGTAGTGGACTGAATACATTACTAAATACTATATAATATACTATTGATACTATATAATATTGAGAATTACTGGTATTAATACATATACTGTAGTTCTGGTTGGTACAGGGAGACTATATAATAATGAAAATTACTGGTATTAATACATATACTGTAATTCTGGTTGGTACGGGGAGGTATTAATACATATACTGTAGTTCTGGTTGGTACGGGGATACTATACAATAATGAGAATTACTGGTATTAATTCATATACTGTAGTTCTGGTTGGTACGGGGAGACTATATAATATTGAGAAAAACTGGTATTAATACATATACTGTAGTTCTGGTTGGTACAGGGATACTATATAATATTAAGAAATACCGGTATTAATACATATACTGTAGTTCTGGTTGGTCTGGTTGGTAAAGGGATTCTATATAATATTGAGAATAACTGGTATTAATACAAATACTGTAGTTCTGGTTGGCACAGGGATACTATATATATGTGAGATTCCTGATATTAATACATACTGTAGTTCTGGTTGGTACAGAATTTTAATAATAATGAGAATTACTAGTTTAATCATATACTGTAGTTCTGGTTGGTACAGGAATTCTATATAATATTGAGAATTACTGGTATTAATACAGTACTGTAGTTCTGGTTGTACAGGGATACTATATAAGTAATGAGAAGTATCTGGTATTAATACTATACTGTAGTTCTGGTTGGTCTGGTTGGACAGGGATTCTATATAATATTGAGATTACTGTATTAATACAATACTGTAGTTCTGGTTGGTACAGGGATCTATATATAGTGAGAATTACTGGTATTAAACATATGCTGTAGTTCTGGTTGGGTACAAGGATAATATAAATATGAGAATTATTGGTATTAATACATATACTGTATTGTTCGTGTTTGGTACAGGGATACAATATAATATTGAAATTACTGCTATTAATACATATACTGTAGTTCTGTTTGGTACCAGGATACTATAATAATGGAATACTGGTATTAATACTATACTGTAGTTCTAGTTGGTATCCAGGGATACTATATAAATATTGAGAATTACTGGTATTAATACATATACTGTGGTTCTGGTTGGTACAGGGATACTATATAGTATTGAGAATATCCTGGTATTAATACATATACTGTAGTTCTGTTGGTACAGGATTCTATAAATATTGAGAATTACTGGTATTATACATGTACTGTAGTTCTGGTTGGTACAGGATACTATATAATATGAGAATTACTGGTATTAATACATACTGTGTTTCTGGTTGGTACAGGGATCCTATTAATATTGAGAATTATTGGTATTAATACTATACGGTAGTTCTGGTTGGTACAGGGATACTATATAATAATGAGAATTATGGTATTATCATAGTACTGTAGTTCTGGTTGTACAGGGATACAATATAATATTGAGAATTACTGATTAATACATATACTGTAGTTCTGGTTGTACAGTATCTATATAATATGAGAATTACTGGTATTAATACATATACTGTAGTTCTGTTGCTCCAGGGAAACTATATAATTTGAGAATTACTGGTATTAATACATTACTGTAGTCTGGTTGTACAGGGATACTATATAATATTGAGAATTACTGGTATTAATACATGTACTGTAGTCTGGTTGATACGGGATACTATATAATATTGAGAATTACGGGTATTAATTATACTGTAGTTCTGGTTTGGTACAGATATTTTATATAATATTGAAAATTACTGGTATTAATACATATTCTGTAGTTTTTGTTGATCCAGTTTCTGATTGCGATTTGGAGTCAAAAAGGAAATACATTTTTTGCCTTCCTCTTGAATCAATGTTAGGTAAGGTTTTGAGAGGAGGGTAATAAAGGTTGGACCAGATGGACATATGTCTTGAAGCCACCTCAATACTAAGTTACTGTAATTACTATGTAATGGTTTCTATTGTTTTCAATCCATACTATGGCACCATAATCATTATGATAAAATACACATGGACCAAATAGGAAAGTGTGCCTTTTGTTGCCATTACTTCTATTTTACTATATATTTATATCTTTTCCTTTCATATTACAGTTTCCCTACCAATATGCATTTATTTAGAGAAACAGCATTTACCATATTACATCCTCTGTTTTGTTCTTACAGTTTCCATGGTCACGGTAATGTAAATCAATGAACAGACTTCCATCTTTATCTTGAACCGGAGTTAAAGTTTGTAACAACTTTGTTGGGAATCCCCAAACACCTGAGAACTACGAACAATAAAGGCTGTTAACTTTTTTAATTTGTATACTTTTTAAAAATTATGTTTAGAAATTGAGGATCAATTATATACAGCTGCACATTGTTTTAAAGGGGAACTTAAGTCACCAAATATCATATCCAAATATAGAAAGGACATTACTAATGTAACAAATTTCCCACCTCTCCTTTTGCTGTGGCTGCTGGATAATTGATTGAATTAAACTCTGGTACTAATTCACATCTTTGATTTCGAGTAAATCAAGCGAAGGCTTTTGGCAATTTGTGGACATTGCAGCCATTACCACTCGCTTATATTTAGATGAGAGGCAGCGTAACAGTTTTCATTCTTTTGGTGGTAGGGCTCTCATTTCGGCATTTTGGAGTGGCGGAAACTGGCGTGATAGCGCTGCGCTTGCCGGACAGTGTGGCCGCCACCCAGGGGCTCTTATAAGAACCGTTTATAGGGAGGTCATGCACAGCTGAAAACCCGGTTCTAAAAAGGCCCTTTACAAGTCTCCGGTGTCTTCTTTCTTCTCCGACATGGCAGCCGATATTGCGCAGCACAAACTCTAACCATACCGATTCAAAGGCACGGGGTGATGTCACTGCAACCACCAATGACACCCCCTCACCGGTGACCAATGTAACCAATGTTTCCCCTGATCTTGATCCCTACGTCTTCTTTCTTCTGTCATTACCGCAATGACTTCTGAGTTCCATGGAAGCTTGCACTTCCTTTGTGATTGGTTAGGATTGGTTCATGTGAGATCATATAATTGGTAGGATTGAATTATATCCCCCCAAGGGGCAGAGGTGCGCCCTCTCGGCATGGCACGCCTCCCCTCTAAGTAAATTATCATGGTGAAAGAAAAAATACTACTGCATATTGACCGCGGCGAAAACTATCACATTTAGAAATACGACTGCAATGCTATTTTTTCACTTGATGTGCGGCAGTAATAAGAGCTTATTATATAAGCTCTTATTATATTTATAAATACGGAGATTTATAAATATCCCTTAGTTGACTATTTAGTAGTCAACTAACATTAACACCTTCTAAATTACAGAATCACAATTCTTACATATACGTAAACGTAACTTACTAAAATAATATTTTCCAATCCATGGGTGTTCTGGGGAAAAAGCTTTCATATTAAAGGTAAAAAAAACTAATTTTAGTAACTAATTTATGTGCATTAATATGATGTTTCCTTACCTGTGCAGAGCACTCCTCCAAATACCCAGCCACTGACATACTTTACGATTTGAAACCATTAAGTACCATTTTTTCAAGATCCCAACACTCCTATTTCAATTGCATGGGTGTGCTCCATCCATTATAATTTCCACTCCAGTTTGCCTCTAGAACACCTTCATCATCTTCTATTCACCTTGATAAATGAACAGGTGGATTTTGATTAAGGACACAGATGTACATTTTAACCCCATAAAGTAAAATTGGAGAACTAATTGAAATATCAGAAAAAACTCTGGAGAATCCTAAGTAAAAAAGTCACCAATTTTACCTAAAATTATTCTAGTTATTATTGTCATTATTTGGATTTTATATAGTGCCAACAATCTTCCCATAGTGCTTGCAATTACATGTATACATTCACATCAAGGTCCTGCCCGAGAGCCTTCACAATCTAAGCAAATTTCTTTGACACATACAACTATTGGTATGTCTATATGATTGTGGGGGAAACTGAAGTCCCTGAGGAAATCATGCAAGCACGGGGAACACTACAACTCCTTGCAAGATGTGTCCAAGGGGGATTTGAACTCAGGACTTCAGTGCTGCAAGGCATTAGTGCTAACACCACTAGCACCATGTTGCCCGTTATGTATTAACCTTCTATATAGAGAATAAATCTTAGCGAGATATGTCTGAACAATACCTTTCACTTACAGGAAACTCTATACACATCAGTAAAAAGGGGAGTTAGACTGGCTGCAGCAAATTTCAACAGGACACGCCTTTAAAGAAGAAGTTTGCCCTAAACTATTTTCTTCTTATTTACATGCTGGAACTTCTAATTAAAATAATGCATACATGTCTTTTTAGTGATCCCTATTTAAAGATACACACAAATTGAATACCCCCTCGGACCATGCTCAGTATGATTTACACCAGGAACACACACATAGAATTCTCCATTTCTTTGTGCTCGAAAGGGAATGGCAAAAGTAGAAGGGGTGCTTTCGTAGGTTAATATTATTTTAAAGGACAATTATACTTATATTTCACACTCCCCTCCTCTTTTCTTACCCATTGAAAGTACCAGATGGGACCCAAATAGCTAGATCCTAACCCCTGGGTGCAGTGAGATCAGCTGTTATATAACTTATACTGTAAGTATACTTGTACTTATACTGTAACTTTTTCCTCACTGGTCTCCTTTTGGTTCTTGCAGAGTGGATCTTCCCATTGGTCTTCTCTCAGTTAAAGGGGAGGAGTTAGACTGACCAGTGAGATAAAGTTATGTTAAAGTATAAAAGCTGATCTTCACTGTACCCACTGGTAAGAACCTAGCATTTAGGTCCTTATCCTGGGGGTGGGATTTAATTGCACTTTAATGGAATGTTTATGTCCTTTTAGGGGGAGGGGATAGTTTTTAGGGTGAACTCCTCCACCGCAATATTGTCACAGATATTATGTAGATCAAAACTTACCATGGCACTGAGTATCCGGCATACATATTTGGGGTCATTCCTTTTGGAAACGTCCATTGCAGGATCTTTTTTACAATTTGGGCTTTTATCCAGGAATTCAAGAGATATCAAGTATGCAGCTTTCAAACTAATGACAAGAAAATGTAAATACCTTTTAAAAGAAACATGCAAAAAACAACAACAAGTATTTACTCATTTTGTCTCAAGTTGGTCCGCACTGTGATTAAATACCTGACTATTTCCCAGTCAATATGTAATATATCTGTTACAGATCCTTGGAAGATAACTCCATGTTCATTAAAACCTATTCCTGTCGCTGATCCTCCCCAGCCATAAAGAACATCATCATCTGATATCAGATTCAAAGTAGAGTGAATAAGGGGCACTCAATAAAAAATAATTCTTTTTAAATCTATTCTATACCCATGACCATTCTATTCATTTACAATAATTCTGTTATAAAAACAAAACTTCCATCGATATTCTATTAACACACTAAACCCAAAAGCAATGAAGGGGAAGGGGGAACTAGAATGTTCTGAAAGCTTGCCATGATTACTTAGTTAGCCAATAAAGGTATCACCTTTATACACTATTGTTATTTTTTTTATTTCAAAGGGTTACCCTGTAATATGTGGTAAAAAGTCAATAGCATAATTAAAGAAGCAATTTAGAAACAATATTCGGGCTAAAAATGTCACACCCATGTTTGACATAACATTGGTTCATTAAGAAGTTACAACAATTAAATACCATGTTAATAGACTTTTATGAATGTTGCTAAATTTTAGGTGATTGGTATATTAGAATACACCCATAAATTTTGACAACTTACAATATCTTAAAAAATGTTGGCTTTGGAAAATTTTACTTTTAACCAACGGGTTGAAGAGAAGTACAAATCCCCAATTACTGCAAAGTTGAACTATCTGATGTCCTAGAAGGATAGCTATGCTTAGAATATAGCGTCCAATCCACAGCACAATGGTGGCTAATGATGGTAACTGTTCATTGAATTTGATACAACAGCTGTCAAGACTGCACTCCATGTATCCTCATTCTCTGCTCTAACAATGAGAAAACAACTCTTGTTTCAGTTTCTCTAAAGGAGATGAACCTTTATCAAGAAATTAAGAGGAAAACATAATTAAAATGTTTTAATGTGAAATGTAAAGAAAATATACATATTATAAAGACTAATAATTTCTTTGTTAGATTGATGATCCTTTGAGATGATTGTCCCAGAATCTTGTTTTTTCTTCCATGCAAGTCAGTTTTGTTAAAACAGAAAATATCTTGCAACAATTCTTATAACTGTACTCTTTTCTTTATTGTAAACGTTTATGGTTACTTGGATAAAACCCCAGCCTGATTGTCTCTGCACCCTAAACACAAGCTTTTATTCTCAAGCAGTTTCTCATATTTTTACAATTAATATAACTCTACTTAATAATAGGCAAAAATGAATATTATTATTGTGGCTGTCCCCGAATAGCTTACAATCTAAGCACATTTATTTGACACATGTGGTTTTAAATCACACCCCTGCTGGGTCAGGACTTAAATGGTAGGTTCCCCATACTTGCATGTATGTACTGTATGTATCATGTTTATTAGCCTTGGGAGAAAATACAAGTAGCTGTCTGACTAGTGCTAGTATGTCAAACATGTTTGTCACCGTAACCTGTTTCAAAGTTGAACAAAACATTCTCTTCTGACAGCAGGGTCGTTTAAATGTCAGTGTCAGAGTGAATGGCTGCCCTCTTCTGTACAAGCTCATTGATGTCATAGCTATCTGTGTGATGAGCTCTTTCATTGTTGCATAATTCCAGTTACAACCGATAACCTGTAGGTCTGGAAAGGAAAAAAAAAAAAACACATATTTTGGAACCTAAAATGTAGTTTAAAGTTCAAAATGAAATCTATCTACTTATTTATCTGGTTGTAATAATGTAATTGGCTTTGATTATTTGTTGTAGGATTTCATTCCCAGCCTGTTCAACCAAGATAACAAGGTGCTTGGGAGTTTGTGAAATTACTACAGTACCTTCCAGCTTTGAATATTGGTTCAATAGTACAGGTAATGGCTGTGTATTTCACAGAGCAGGTCTGTATCCAATCACACTGTCCAATTTAATTTTTATTGGAATTCCAAGGTTTGTTTTAAAAAAAAAATATAATAATAATTTGTTGCCACCCCTTCATAATCTTTGGGGCTTGGTCCATATTAAATTTTATTTGGATATTTAGTTAGAATGAAGTTGACATTATGGTTATTTAAGATATATATCAAGCTGAAATTTAAATGAACCTGAAAGTTTTCTATAATTGAATTATAATCAGTTTGTAGTTCTGTATACTAATTAGTTTTATACTTAAGGTTCATTACACATGTGTGATCACAGGGCCAACCCATATGGCATGATTTGTATGAACATGCCCAGGGGATCATCAACAAGCAAAGGTGTGGGCTAATTTAGTAACTCTGGAAGATGTGTGCACACAATTGACTCTGATCATCAACAAGCCCCAACCTTACAGCCTTTTTGGCCAACAAAGCATCTATACAATGGCACGTTTGTCACCTGAAAACAGTTCCTGCACCACGTACAATGAAGTTTCATAGTTTAATACTGTTTCTCATAGTAAAATGTCCCTTGAAAACTTTCTTCCAGTCTTCAGGGATATCCGAGTGTCATGTGACAGTGCTCTATTGCCTTAGATAGTTTATTCACCCATTAATGTATTTACAGTATACACATTTATACACACAAGTGTCTCTTCTCCAGTTTGCATCCAGTTTGGGCAGTGCGTGGCTCAGGGGTCCTGAGTTCTTCCACCCTTGGGCACATCTGCAAAGAAGTTTGTATGTTCTACCCGTGCTTGCGTGGGTTTCCTCGCTGGTCACTCCGGTTTCCCACACATCATAAGACAGTACTGATATGTTGTATGTGTACATAAAGTGATTAGATTGTAAGCTCTTCAGGCAGGGCCCTGATGTGAATTGAGTAAATAATTGTAAAGCGCTGTGGAATATGTAGCGCTATATAGAAATAACATACATCACTACACATACATACATAATTGGAACTTATTCAATCTTTATATGACTTCAAATATGCCTTACTAGTGTAAAGAGGGAGAAAATATTCTCATTTCCTCCCAGGCTAGTAGTATATGTGCCACTGGTACCTAGGTTAATCTGCTTTCTTTATCAAATCAAAACATTAAATTATAGTCTGTATTGGGCTACACAGGTGTCATCAACAACAAGATGAAACTTGTCAACAAATTGAGGTAATTAACATTTTTAACATCGTTGATGACAACAAGGGTAATTGCTTGAAATGTTCTTCAACCTTTAGAATTATATAAGGCTGAACCTGTCAATGATATTAAGATCCATACCCATTCTATTTGTAGCCTAATGCCAATTTATCACAAGCAGTGTCACTTTTTTTTTAAGTGTTTTTTGTTCTGCTGTTGTGTAATGCTTGTTTAAATTACTTTTAAATCCATGTTACTATCTCAGTTACTCAACTAATATAGGCATTCATTTTAACTCATACAACACTGTAAAATTTATTTTGTTTTCATCTAGAACAACAGCTTTTATCGTACCTGTAGATTATGTTGTTTCCCATAATATACACAACAACAGTCTTATTCATCTCCAAAAGCATGTCTATTGGTTTATATACTAGAACTACTTACTCTCATGTCTACAAATGTTACCATGTAAATAGGAATGCCTTGCCACAGTCCTGCTCTGCATTGTTTAAAATGCACATCTTCCACTTAATGTTCTTAAAATGTCGTACTATATAAAAATGTTTAATGCATTCTTTAGCTCAGGTTGTTTTTAGTCATTTTATTCCAATTCCCTGTATTTAGATTTCTATGTACATAGTTTTATAGTGTGCAGCTTCGCACAATATCAAATACAAAAAGTCATACAGAGGACAAAAAATAAAAACAAATAGTTCAGTACATAATAATTCTAGAAAGATTTTGCTTGAGCCTTGCCACAAGAAAGGAAGCTATTTACAAAAAAGGTTAACATTATTATATGTATATTATATACATTATAATAATTATTATTACATTCAGCTTGTCAATGTCCATTATTTGGTTTATAATTTATGTTTTTACCCAAGCATTACTTACATATATCTCCTTGAATACTATAAATGCTATAATATATTAATGTTGTACTTATTTAGGTAGCGGATAGAACACTATATTGGTGACCCAATGGTAAGGTTTACTATTTCATCACTGGAAAGAAAAAACATGCACAAAAACTACAATCTATCACATGAAATAAATATATTATTGCTGCTTCCATGCACAAGAAACCCAAGCTTATGGCTAATTTTTAGAATATTATGTGAATATGGCAATAGTTATAGTTACGTTAGTGGCACCTTCCAAGTTAAAAAGTACGTATTAAAAATAAATGAAACAAATATATGGAATAACACTGCTCCTAAAACACGAACTGGATTGCTTCACCCAAAAACAAGAGAAGAGTTTAGAGACGAATTTGCTAATAAAAACTAAAGTTGATCAAATATTTTTATGTTGTACTAATTATTGAACAAATTCTAAGAAAGTCATTAATGTCCTAGTTTCTTCTTTAATACATGTGATTGTTTCTTTTTTGCTAATGTCTTGAATAACCACCATTCCAATACTATGCAATTGCAAAATATATCTTAATCTTTTAAACCCTTTGTATACACCTATCTATCTGAGCACTTACTGTATGTCCCTATATCCTACAGAGTTATTATGTGTGAGCATTTTTCCATCACCCCCCTCCCTATATACACACTTGCACTGTAACCCACTATCTTGTATTATTATCGTATATAAGTGTGCTTAGTGATTGGTTTGTCCTTCTGCAGCTGGTGTATGTGATAGAGGTTTGTAAGGTATATATGAGTCATATAGGTGTATGTGATAGAGGTTTGTAAGGGTCATATGAGTCATATATATTACAGAGTAATTAAGGTTGAATAAAGACATACGTCCATCAGTCCAACCTATTCCCCCTGTTTATATTTTAAATTTTTTTTGCCTCTTTCGCATTGCTTTTTCATATTCCACCACCCTTTTTTTTTTATATTCCCCCCACCTGCCAATCAATTCTAAACCATAAACTCTCTACTACTGTTTCAATTTACTATCTCCAGTCACCCCCCTGCCTTGATGTCTTCTTTTAGATTAGATTATCTTGTTTCAAGTGCTAGAAATGAAAGCAAAAAAATAATCTGCATTTATAAGAGACTTAGGGTGTCCGCCTCCTTTTTCATTTAATTCAATGAGATGGGAGAGGCTACGTTTACTCAACATTTGGTTCTCAGCTCTAGCTGCAAACATAAAATAAAGTATTGCCCCAAGAAATGTAAGTTGATGCTAATTATAAAATGTGCAGTAAGGAACATGTATGTGTTAATCTATTTACATTGATAATCAAGTAATTTAGTTTTTATTAGACTGATGAGTGGACTGCATTTTCAGTTTGCGCCTTATATTGAGAGGTTCATGTCTTATTCCTGGGCACATAATAGTGACATTAAATCTGTCTTAGGGGCATATTTATAAGCAACAAACAATTATATTTTGGCACAATTTTCACTATTTCAAGAAAGAGGGATTTTTTTTTGAATTTTTAAACATTACCCCCAAATTGTTGCCAGACTGTGTTAAGGTCTTTTTTCCTAGTGTTAAACATGGCAAAATCACATTGGTATTTATAAAGAAGCGAAAAGTCAATTTTTTCCCCTCCAAGTTCAAGGTGGCAATTAATATTTTTGGATACTTTTGTAGATTGGGAATAGGTGTCATTACAGTACTATCTGTCCCAAACTTACCGTGCCGCTCTGATCCAGTGCCGTTCGCTGTGACAGTTCTCGAGTGGGCGGTGTGTCATGACTTCATGAAGCTTCAAATGCCGGTGTCCTCCTGGACCTGGCACCTGATTGTAGCCGGCTCCTGTGCTACTTTCCTTATCAGTTCCTGCATCTCTTAACTTACCTTGTCTTGTTCCAGTATCAGCTACTTACCTACCTGTCCCATTACCTCTACTTTCCAAAATTTTTGGGTTGTCATGGCATTCCATGTCCAGCAGCACGCTTTGGTATCGGCAGCATACAGTTCCCCACAGCACCTTGGTATCCGCATACAGTTCCCACGCAGCACCTGGTATCCCACTTAGTCAGTTCACTCAGCAGCCTTGGTATCTAGCTCACAGTTCCCAGCACACCGTTGGTATCCACACTACATTCCAGCAGCTCCTTGTATCGCCATCAGCTGTCCTTCTCTCCAGTAATCCAACTCCAAACCTACAGCCTCCTCCTGAAAGCGTACAAGTGAGTGTCCCCCGCCAGTGGCCTTATTTGTTAACTATCGCTAGCAACTTTGTGCCATGGCTTTTTATGCACTAAATCAATGCTAAATATAGCTATGCTGAAATTATATCTTCGGCTGAAACTAGCTGTATTTAAAAATTAGTCATGGTTTAATCCATATTATGTAACAGAAATGTGGTATAGTTTAATACTATGGGCTGCTTATTAAAGCTTATACGCTATTGTCCGATAATTGAATGTTGGGGGTTTTTGTCTTTATATCGATCAAAACAAACTAACGCTAGTAGTGTCCCTTTTGTCAATGGTTATGCTGCTTTTTTTGGAATTGTATGTGTTAAATCTAATTTTGTAAATGTGATTGTCAAGTTATATTTAGATTTTTTAGAGACAGATTAAGCCCAATCATATGATATTACTTTCCTGATGTCTAGTATTGATGGTTGTAATGTGTCTAGTTATCCACAGTCATAAGGTTTTTGTTTAAGGAGATAGAAACTTAAATACGAAGGCTGAGCTCTCCCCATTCTTTAAAATGGCACTTTATCAGTAAGTCTATAATCCTCTTCACCCTCGTGAAATTCTCCTCTATAATATATTTTAAGGTCTTAATATGGTACACTTAAGAAACACCAGGTGCAAGACTGCAGTGTAGAACATATATATCAATATCTCTGATCTTACAGTGATTATCTACAATGCATTTGATGCCGTCCCCTGTATGTCACGACAAACACCTTGCCGTGAGTCACTCACATGTGTATGGCGTTTTCGGTTTCGGTGGCGTGTGTCGTTCAACGATTTCGCCTGGCAGGTCCGGGGCTTGTCTGGGCTAGGATCTGCAGAAATCTTACCTATGTGCGAACCTTTAGTTAGAGTAATGACATTTAACTGCAATCATTCACCCTGCTCATTTGCATTTATTAATCCCTAGCCAGGGTTTCCCCAAAGGGTGTTCCAGGGCACACTGGTGTGGACTTCAAAGAGCCAATGGTGCCCTCAAATTTTGGCAGTGGACAATTGTCACTGTGTAACTATAACCGTTTTGTTGTTTGTACTCAAAATATGTGATTTGATCAAATTCAGCTCTGTCCAATGTAGGGTACATTAGCAGTGGTTATTGTTTCTAATCAATGAAGTGTAAATGCATAATTTTGAGTAAATGACACTTTAAGTCCCACATCAGGAAACAGGTGCCTTGAAAAAACTGATCTTGCCAACTTGCAACGGTCCATGACAAAGCACGGGTTTAAAAGTGTTTATGCAAAACTTCTCACAGGCAGCTCTGTGCAATCTTTCTCAATATGTTATCTATTTAAAGGTATCGTATGGTTGTTTTTAGATGGCCTGGGGAATGTGTCCGTTGGGCCCCGGAATGTCACGTGTTAATAACCAGCATTGTATAATATATATAAACCCTTGGCTATGGTACTGGAGTAGCACCCAGCAAATTCTGAACTATGCAGGTGTCAGGAGCTCTACATACTGAATATGTATGTATATGTACTTTCTATAGCACTGTAACAATATTTTTTCCGCAAAAGCCATACCAAGTGGGATAAATAATAAAATAGATACATTAATATGTATATATATATAACTGATATAATTTATGATGATGTTTTTTTTTTTTTGTAAGGTATAAGTGAAAGATATTGGAGATAAACTGGATCCCAGCCCAGCTTCTGTTTAATGCATATTTCCATTTTAAAAACGATATTGGAGAGTATGACCTATAACCCTCCTTCATTTCCCTTTTAAATTGTCACTTAACAAAACACACGGTACAAGAGCTGCAGCGGGTGAGGTAATTAAACGTGAACCCTCACTTAGCCATCTCTTGCAATGTCTCTCTATTGATTTACTTATTATTGCATACATACAGGGATATCAAAAAAATGGTTAAAAATGGTGCTAATTTCCCCAACCAATCAGAAGATATTCTGGTTGGTCTGGTTGGTAAAGGGATTCTATATAATATTGAGAATTACTGGTATTAATACAAATACTTACTGTAGTTCTGGTTGGCACAGGGATACTATATAGTATTGAGAATTGCTGGTATTAATACATATACTGTAGTTCTGGTTGGTACAGAGATTTTATATTAATACATATACTGTAGTTCTGGTTGGTACAGAGATTTTATATAATAATGAGAATTACTAGTATTAATACATATACTGTAGTTCTGGTTGGTACAGGAATTCTATATAATATTGAGAATTACTGGTATTAATACATGTACTGTAGTTCTGGTTGGTACAGGGATACTATATAATAATGAGAATTACTGGTATCAATACATATACTGTAGTTCTGGTTGGTCTGGTTGGTACAGGGATTCTAATACATATACTGTAGTTCTGGTTGGTCTGGTTGGTACAGGGATTCTATATAATATTGAGAATTACTGGTTATACTAAAGGGATGTCCACCCCTTCTTCAAAAATGTATATATAGTAGACTACCCCCAAAACATAGAGATCGTTTATTCATAAGCTGTTAAATCCGCTCCCAGATTGAGCGATTTATACTGACATGCTCCTCCTTGCTCGCTCCACACGATGGCTCTGCACTTCCGGTAAGGCAGTACAGTTTGGCCATGAACAGTGAAGTCACAGCCAATTCACTGCTGCCTATTCCAGACCAGTCTCACTGCGGCGTGCTAGGGGAACACAAAAAGAACAGAGCAGCCACAGGGAAAACGACTAAGGAACCCAGGAGTGGCGGTGGCAGCGAGAGCATGTAAGTATAATAAACTTAAGTGGGAACCGATTTTAAAGCTTAGGATTAAAACGATCTCTAGGTTTTACCGGGGGGTAATTACAATATATTAATTTTTGAAAAGAGAGGTGGACAGCCCTTTTATGCTAACAATCCAAATCGTCTTTAAATTTCAAAGCTCCCCTTTTTCCTTATTATTTAGTTGCCCTTCTCTGGAACCCTTTCCATTTCAAAGATTTCCTTTTTATAACAGGATTCCAAACTGCACTGCATTCCAAATGAGGCGCTGGAGCGGGATCTGCAGGTAAGTGTCTCTCCTCTCCTTGGAAGCGTTTACTGAGAACGGGAGGAAGAGATTGCAGTGGGGGGGGGGGGGGGTTCGACACCAACGTCTGCCCTGTACAATGCATGTTTGACACCATAGGGATTCCTATAACACCTCTTAGCCACTACCCCATCACGCCTCGTAACACTTGGCTGTGTTATCTGCTAATTGGGATTTTCCAGGGACTCTAATTGCCAAAGATTCTTGTACAAGTCATTCTGAATTGAGAAAGAAGTCGGATGACAGCGAAAATGTCTTCAAGAACAAACTTTCAAGTCCAGTTGATCTAATTGCATACAAACAGATATTACATGACTGGATGAATTGAGAACATTCACAAGCGTAGAGAATGCTATTACTTTTCATTTAAACATCATGATAAACTCAATTATTTGTACGATATGATTTAAAAAACTGACATGCCAAAAACCGTCACAATAACATTTTCAGTGGAACAAAGCAACGATTAGATTACGTTTTTTTTTTTTTTAGTTTTTCTACAGGTAGATTATTGAGGTCAATATCTTATCAAAATGGTGGTTAAGCTTTCTTTCTGGCTCAGAAGTTTTTAGATGAGATTAAAAATGAGCTTTAGACTGCTTTCAGGAAAGCTGTGGAAATTATTGCTGCCAGTTATTAGATTTTGGCAGGAAATTTCAAATTTTGTAATTTGTCACCTAAGAAGCGTCACAACAAGGCTCCTCAGCCAGTTTGAAAGGGTAGTGATTACATGTTTTGTCACTGACGAGAGGTTTGAATGACTATGTAAACTAAAAAGAAGCATGTATTTAAACATAATAAATTCAATAAAAGTGCACCAATCGCAGATAGCAGACACAAAAAATAGCACTCAGGACTAAGTTTCATGTTCTGTGTTGAAACCTTTGGTATTAGAGAACCAGGCTGTTTCCCTCTTAAATTAAGTTCCCTGTCTACTTCTACCTATCAACAAGAGACTGTTGCAGGAAAATCGTCCCATATTCAACATTTAGGCATGTTTGACTATTTTAAATGAATCTTGACCTTTGCTGGACCAATCCGGACTATCCCCATGGCCTCTCTTTTAGAAGTCTTTAAATTGCGTTATTAGAGAAATGGGGCAATACATAAGAGAAATGTTATAGCATTGTACAACATTTTATAAGGGTCATACATGTGGTGTCTACAACACTCAGCAAAACTAACCCTCAGCAACAATTTAGCACAAAATTCTACATAAAAGCCACATTATATGAATTCCAATGGAAACAAAGTGTGCGCTATACCAAAGTAAACAGTGCAGAGGTTGGCAGAAGGAGGTGTGGACCATTATAAAACAAAGCAACACACTAACTGTGGGTTTGCAGAAATGTGTCCAGAACCCTCCTCGTAACTATATGCTGAACAAGGTGCGGTAGGGACAACAATCCCGCTTGTTCCAGGTGGATCGGGTGCATCCTACCAGGGCTCACTGTAGACTCTCAGGAAATCCACACAATAGACACTACTTTTGCTGTTCTTTTGTGTGGATTATACATTTTAATAACACATAATTAATTGTTTTTAAAAGACTTGTGTGATCTATTACAGTGCCAGAACAGCAAGAGATCCAGTGTCACGCAATCCAGGCTAGTGGATGGAAGAGTCTTTAAAATGTGTCTTTAATGTGACTGTTACTGAACAGTTGTATGCGCCTGCTTGTTAGGTACATTGATGAACATATGTTATTGTGTGGAGAGGATGACTTTGGCCCTAAAGGTTGTGGATAGCTTAAAAAAAATGATAACCGGTTTAGATTTACTGGTATGCATGGTTCTGGCGATATGACACACATTCCATTTTTGACACCTAAAAAAAAAACTTTTTATTTAAAAGGTTCAGAAAAACACAATCCTACCTTACTACTGCCTCTGAATGCATTTTTATGTTATGAAATAGATCATGGCATGTTCCCTCTTCTTAATTCTAAATTCATAATTCACATGAGCGGCTAATAAATGTTAAAAATAGGGGTGGGGCGTGTGTGCCAGAGATCTGTTAAAAATGTCGAATGTCTCTAATAAAAGTCTAATAACTTATGTCCAGGTGATATCTCATGTAAGGATGTGGAACTGCTATATGCTTATTTAACTTAAATGCTACTACTCGCACCTACATACGATGGTGATTGGAGCGGTGTGATTCTTCTCTTTTCCAATATCTGCTATTTGCAATGCCTTTTGGCTGATCAATTCTAGCCCTCGCCACATGGGATTAAAAATGTGTGAATCATAACGGGACCAGTTATTAATAATTTACAATTTATTATAGGAAAAAAAATGATCCATTAAACGTTTGTAGATATGTGCAATAGAGAAGAACTAGCATTTTCTATAGGAACATTTAGGAGGGAGGGAGTGGTAGGGGTTGTAGGGGGTGTAGGGTGGTAGTTCCATTTTAAAAAATAATTTACCTTAAAAACTTAATATGGTCTACGTAAGGTGTCTTATTTCAACCAAGGCTGTCCACACCACAGGGGTGGATGGTGCCCAAAAAGAATTGAGCATAGTATAAAAATAGGTGAAATCAAAAAGTTTCATTTGGAGTTTCACAGAAGTAAACAGAGTTATCATTCACCAGAAAAATTAGGACTGACGTTTCTCAAACATTCTTCTTACAAGCCCCATTCCCTTCAATCCGTTAAAGAGCACGAATCAGCACTTATCAGGTAAATGTTTGTGATTACAATATTTGGCATTTAAATGGTTTTGTTCACAACAGCAAGATCAGGAAGCTAAAATTAAATAATTCATATACTGTTATACTATGGTTATTATTGAAATTTTCAATTTTACTAAAGAATTAATACAACCCCTCCCCCTTTATATCAAAGTAATTTGGCAGAGAAGGCCTAGAAAAGATGCACTGTCATCAGTCCTGAGAAACTTACTTAGATGCTTACAGAGGTGCTGTTTACCAGTCCTGTCCCTTGCCTAGGCTGTCAGAACTGGATTGTATCTGTGCTTTCTCTTTTCAAATTTCTCCCTATCTGTTTGTACTTCCAGCGAGATTATGGTCCTCACCCTGGGGTACAGCAGATTATAAGGATGTTTAACCTTTAAGCTTATAGGACATGTTAACAACCCTTGCACAACTACAACCAGTACCCCTTCTTAAACTTAAGTTTCCAGGATGGTTCTGCCAAAACAATACTTTACCTTGCCAGATCCGTTCTCTTTTTTCCGGGAAGCAACCACCAAGTAAAGACCTTGACAGTGCATCCAATCCAAAATGACTTACAGTGGCTTCCCAAGCCTCCTCCTCTGTGTAGCATAAGATCTTAAAGGACAGGGGGTGTGAACCTGGAAGGCATGAGTCAAATACATTACTGAGAAGACAGATCTTTCTGAAAAGGTCCAGGAGAGCTTGCAAGTATTGCAAAATTGGTGGTCCGTTAGTTACGGATGGACTGGTTGTGGATCCGAACACGCTTCCACGGCGGATTGCCGCTTTCCTGGAATTAGTGGATTTTGCGTGATTTGTCCAGACTTTTTTTGAAAATTTCGAATGATAAGCTATACAAATATATTAATGGGCCATACAATAAACTCTCTGGTGCATTGTTCACCAATAGGTCATATCAGAGAAACTCGTGGACATCCTTTAAGGTTGGAAGAATAGAAGTTTCATCTTAGGTTAGAAAGGTTCTCTTATAGTGGAACAGTGAAAACGTGGAACTGTCTTCCAGCAGATGTGGTAATGGCAAGTTCATTGAATAGCTTTTTTAAATGGCCTGGATTACGTTTCTAAAAACTAAAACATATTGATAACTAGGTATTAATACATTACTGTAGATCTGGTTAATCCAGGGATACTTTCTGATTGCCGTTTGGGGGCAGGAGGAATCCCCCCCCCTTTTTTTTTAGCTGGGTTTTTGGAATAGCATCCTGGTCGATGAGTTTGAAGCAAGAGTGCAGCCAGTAAGCGAACATTATTTAAGGTTAATGCGCTCCTTACAGTGTAATATAAGGAATTACACCACAGAGGAGTTCCATGACCATATAAAGTCCACACAGGCCGGTGGTTTTCTACAGGTCATGAAACTCCTAGTGAAGTAAATCCATATATTAACTATGGTAGTGTATTTTTCATATAATACATATGGCCTGCCATAAAAAATCCTGCCCATTACCACTGTCTCTCCCCCTCCCTTCTTATTAGTCATTTATATAGGAAATCCCAGCTTATATATAAATAGTTAATTACCGTTCCTATTGAAAAGAGAAAAAAAGAACTGAACCATTGTCTGTCAAGAATAAACAGGCTCCTATATAAATGGCTAATACAGGGGAAGGGGAGACAGGGGAAGGGAGTGGGAGGGAAACAGGAAGTCACGTCGGTGACATCACTGAGTCATTGTAATATAGATTCTCGCCACTGCACCTCCCCATTGAAAATGTCTAGCCCTATGTATTATAAGAGGGATATTACGCCACTGAGCATTTCCCTGACTAATAAAAGCACAAGGGTGCAGGGCTACAAAAGAACACAATACACAACCACATCTTGTTGTAAATGCATATTACATATGTAGGGTTAAATTACAATAATAATATTCTTTTTTCTTTTTTAGCATAATGTTACTTTTGCAACTTACCATTAAACTTATTGGAGGGCATTTCCAATTGGATATCCTTTTCTGCCAAATCCTTTCTTCTGTTTCCATCTGCTACACACAGAGCTGTGAACGCATCATACTGTCATCAGTTAGAAATTTCCCATTTGGATATACATTATGGGAGTTTGATGGGTTTTTAAAGAAAGAAGTCACCAGATGAACTATTATAACAAACACTGTTTTTCATTAATGCAATAAAAACAATTACCATTTTGTCTGACAAGCCAAGGGGGGGGTACCACCACTGGCTGTGAGAGACTTTTGTTGGATCCCCCACATAAGTATACAGCTAAATGACAAGCAGTGTCTGTTGATGGGTGTTAGGTGTATAAATCCCATAATTAGACCAAAGCCTACTTTGATTGCCAATATAGGGCATGTTATAGGGCATCTTTTCTAAAAGCTTATTTTACAATTGTGCCACTATTTCATGGGTCTTTTTTCCCTTTTAGAAATCCCCTGCTTAAGATGCAAGACTAATATCTTTGGAATGGAAATAACACAACAAACATTATGTACTTTAAATCATCTTGGTTCATTACCCTATCTATCTCCTTTTCATATATAATGAGTAAATCCCCAGTAAAGAGACATCTAAAAGTATTAGGTAGGTACGGACACACAGATGTGCAACCAAGGCCCAAGTACACGTTGAGCGTTAGTTTCACCTGACAATTTTGTTGTGTATGGATGTTTGGTTGGGCATGGTTGATCATCCGCTGGGATTTATTTATTTTACCAACACTCAAATAGGGTAAAAGGATTGAGTGGTAAACATTTTCCTATATACAAACTTTAACGAGTGTGTTACTGTTTTATCACTCCTTATCTATAGTATTGTTGCTGGCTCTTTTCTATGTCTGTTTTAATAAGCTTCACCATCTTTCTCATGGTCATCTCCCCTCAAAAACAGCACCATCACCTGAGTGGGGCGTAGTGAATCACTATAGCAACCATAGCAGTTTTATGGGGCCCGGAGCCAAGGCTTTCCCCGCAGGCATGTCCACCTACCTAAGAAAAATTGTACCTCCATAGTTTCCCACAAACCCCATTTTGTTTTACTTAAACCTTTTGAAAGATGCTCCCAGGTTTAAGTAAAATGAAAATGGGGGCGGGTTGGGCTGAATACGCAAGGAGGTGGACATGCACTTAAAAAAAAAACTCCTGCAGTTTGGCCAGCTAGGTTAAACTAGAGACAAAAAATGTTTATATGGGGGCCCCATTTGAAGTCTAGCTATGGGGCCCTGTGATATTCTAGCTACTCCACTGCCCTTGAGGGTAGCACCAATCCCTCCAAATGACATAAGTGAGTTGATCCAGGGAAAATTTCCGATTGCCACTTGGAGTAAGAAGGAATTTTTTCCTTCATAAATTTGTTTTTTTTTTTTGCCTTCCTCTGGATGAACAGTTAGGCAGGAGAGGAATGAGGATAGGCTAGATGGATTGGACTGGATAGACATATGTCTTTATTCAATACCCTCAAATACTAAACTAAGACTCCCACAAACCAACCAAAAAGCTTTCCCCTTGGTTTATAACTCGGTCTGTATGATTGGACTGCTGGGGAAAAAACAAAATCTGCTGTACCCTGTAACACAGAGAATCTTTTGATTTCAGTCAGAGGCATCCCCCGAGATCAGCCCAGACTGCAAGGAAATAGGGGGGGGGAAAATCAATCTTTAAGGTTCAGCAGCGGCACAGAAATGTATAAGGGCACACCTGTGTATGGGCTTTCTATGCGGTGTGTATTGGACTTTCTATGGGGCTGTGTATGGGACTTTCTATGGGGCTGTGTATGGGACTTTCTATGCGGTTGTGTGTTGGACTTTCTATGGGGCTGTGTATTGGGACTTCTATAGGGTCTTGTTTATTGGACTTTCTATGGGGCGTGTATGGGCTTTCTATGGAGCTGGGTTATTGGACTTTCTATTGGGTGATATGGTGAATTTTATGGTCTGTTATTGGACCTTCTATGGGGCTGTTTATGGACTTTCTATGAGGCTGGTATTGGACTTTCTATGGTGCTGTGTATGGCGTTTATATGGGCCTGTGTATTGGACTTTCTATGGGGCTGTGTATTGGAATTTCTTTGGGGCTGTGATTGCACTTATTGGATGTTTTATGGACTTTATGGGGCTGTGTATTGGACTTTCTATGGGGCTGTGTATTGGGTTTTTATGGAGCTGTGCATTGGACTTTCTATGGGGCGTGTATGAGATTTTCTATGGGGTTGTGTATTGGAGTTTCTATGGGCTGCGTATGAGGTTTCTATGACTGTGTATTGAACTTCTATGGGCTGTGTATGGGATTTTCTATGGGGCTGTGTGTATTGGAATTTCTATGGGGCTGTGTATTGGGCTTTCTATTGGGGCTGGTATGGGCTGTCTATGGGACTTTCTATGGGGCTGCATATGGACTTCTATGGCGCTGTGTATTGGGCTTTCTATGGAGCTGGTATTGGATTTTTAGGTGCTATGTAATGGACCTTTCTATTGGGACTGTGTGGTATGGGACTTTGTATGGGGCTGTGTATGGGACTTTGTATGGGGCTGTGATGGACTTTCTATGGGGCTGTGTATGGACTTCTATGGGCGTGTATTGGACTTTCTATGGGGCTGTGTATGGGACTTTCTATAGTGCTGTGTATTGGACTTTCTATGGGGCTGTGTTTGGGCTTTCTATGGGGCTGTATTGGACTTCCCATGAGCTGTGTATTGGGCTTTCTATCGGGCTGTGTATTGGACTTTTTTATGGGGCTGTGTATGGGACTTTTATGGGACTGGTTATTGGACTTCTATGGGGCTGTGTATGGGACTTTCTATGGGGCTGTGTATGGACTTTCTATGGACTGTGTATGGGACTTTCTATGGACTGTGTATTGGGACTTTCTATGGGACTGTGTATTGGACTTTATCTGGGGCGTGTATTTGGACTTTCTATGGGGCTATGTGTGTTTTGATTTCTATGGGACTGTGTATTGGGACTTTCTCTGGGGCTGTGTATGGGACTTTTATGGGACGTGTATTTGGACCTTCTATTGGGCTGTGTATGGAACTTTCTATGGGACTGTGTATGGGACTTTCTATGGGGCTGTGTATGGGACTTTCTATGGGGCTGTGTTTTAAATTTTCTATGGGATTGTCTGTGGAACTATGGGGCTGTCTATGGGAGAAAAGTCAACCCTTGGTTTTATACTTAGCCAGTTTTTTAGTTTATCAGTTAAAAGTAATTACTGGTTTAAATTCGGGTTGGTTTTATACTTGAGTATATATGGTATTTATGCATATCATAAGAAGATTTTATTTAAAACATTTTGCTTACATACCTTCGCTGGGATTTAGGCTTACAGATTTATCATCTTTTAGATCTGTGTTTGTGTCTTCCAGTAAAGAACCGCTGAGCAGTCAAAGTACACAGCTATTTTAGTGCTTTTAAAAGTTAGGTTTCTGACAGTTAGTGTAAGTTTATGTCACGGCCAAAAGAAACTAGTTTGTGCCACTGAAAATCTGGCAGATAATGTCTTGCCATCTTGAATCTTATTCTATTATTCTTGCCAGACCGTCATCAATGTTCTCCAGGGTGCACAATGAGATATCCTTCAATTGCTAAGTGCCTTTTCAAAGACCTCTCTTCCTCCTTGGAGCCTGAGTGCGAAATTAAATAACAGGTAATGCATCTAAGATGATATAGTTAATTTCTATATTTTAAAGGAATGTTCCACCCCTTACATTTATTAAATGTAATAATTCTGCTCCAGCACGAGAAATCATACTTACAAGATTGCGATCATCTGCTTTCCTGTCTTCACTCCCTCTCCATTGCAGCTGCTTTGTATTTTTGTGTTCCGAGCACAGGCTCACCCAGGAATGCAGTCAATGATTGGCCATGACGTCACTGTCACGGCCGAGACTGACTGCCTTACCGGAAGGCCAGAGAGCCTTCAGCGGTTGCTCAAAGATTTTTTTGTGCAGAATTATTACATTTTAACAAAACGGAATCTAGGTTTCTGAGGGTTCTGCCTTATGTATTGATTTTTTTTTTTATAAGGGTGGAAATACCTTTTAAGAATGGCATGTCATTGTGTTGCAATGCAAGTTAAATATCTTTTACGCCGCTAGCCTGCTAAATAATTAATTTGGTTCTGTCTATATGGAACAGATTATAATTGTACATTTGGTGGGACTTTTAAATATTAAAAGGAAATATAATAAATCAGATGTTAGCTTCAAAGTAAAATAACATGTGATTGGCTGGGGCAAAATTTGCACATTGTAATGATAAGAACTTTTATTACATCTCCCTGTATATGTTTTAGATTTAAAAGGATTAATCTTCCTTTACAATTAGAAAACCCCATGACCAAAAAAAAACTTTAAATTCTATAATCTAAAAAAAGCGATACTACAGGGACGGCCCTGTAGTATCGGGCTGAAATGCGCAGGCTATAGAACCTACTGTTCTTTATCTATTAAAGTTTGGATGTTTAATCCGTGGAGTGCCTGGAATTATACTTATATTGGATGATTGGCCCAGCAGCACCCCGGCATTTGAAACGGATAAGGGTGCGGTGGATTTTCATATCATAATATTTTATATTATATTATGATTTATATCTATGATATATATTACACACAGCGAACGACACATACGGCCAGCCACCTTTGCGCAGCGTGCACGCCAATATCAGGTATCTACTATTCAAAACGAGGCACAGCTCACGATGTAAATAGAAATAAGACATAAAACAGCTTTATTCACATCAACGCGTTCGCCTGCACAGCAGGCTGCTATTTCCGTCTCTATCACGGCCACCGCCGTGCGACAGGGTGGACACGCAAACGCGTTGATGTGAATAAAGACTGTTTTTCTATTTTACAAGTCCCGTGAGTGCTGCTCATTTTGTGAATTAGTATATATATATATACATATATATTTATATATTGCCCATGTTCTTGCTTTAAAACAAGCCATACCCCATCAAAATCCGTTCAGCAATTTGAAGTACCTAAGTTTTTCCAACATGACTTTTGCGACCAGGAGCATCACTGTGATCCAATCCATGCCTTCAGCCCCTTGCACCCCCCAGCCCCCTCCCACCATCCGGATCCATCTCTCGGACCCCGGATTGTCGATGAAATCCTTTAGGGTGTGATGAGGACCCCTGCCCAGACTCAAACGCTGGATATTTTTTTAAAAAATCATTGTAGCCAATCACAGAAGTGGCTGACATCACGACGAACGACGGGGAACGAAGGGCTGTAAGTAAGGCTACAATGATTTAAAAATTAATCTGGCATTTGGGTCTGGGTCCTCTATCACACCCTAAAAGGATGGATCTGGATGCTGGGGAGAGGGGGGTGCCAAGTAGGCTGAAGGCACGGAAAAGGTGACGTCAGAGAGACGGATTTCAGTGAAGCTGCTCCTAAGTCTGCAAAAAACATGGTGTGAAAACGTATGAATCTTTAAATTGGCTGAACGATTTTGATGAGGGATGGCTTGTTTTAAAGCTAGAATCATAGCCAATACATATAAAATTTTAGTTTTGGGGGTGGACCATCCCTTTAATCCTAAAAGACAGTGCTGATTAAAATATCCACTCCCACTTAGTGATATGGTTCAGAAAATACAGTTTTAAAAAAAAACCTCTGCTATGCTGATTAGAGATGGCCGAACTTTCGAAAGTTCGGTCCGTTTTTGAACTTTCGAACTATATGTAAAGTTCGAAAGTTCGAAAAAGGACCCATTAAAGTCAGTGGGAGTCAAATGGTTTGAAAAGTTCTAATGAAATACAATTAAAATATCAATGATATCTTAATGTAAATGGTGTGGGACCTGGGAATGATCTGGGGAACATGTTTGAATATATGGACATTCGAAAAATCAATTTTACTCTCACTCATGCTATTTTCGAGCTCGTTCGCGCCTAGGTACCATGTACATTTTATCGCGGATTCGATGCTCGCGTATAGGTTTTATGGACACTTTACTCATAGATTCGATGATCGCGCCTAGATACCATGGACATTTTACTTGCGGATTCGATGCTCGCGTATAGACTTTAATGGACCCTTACTCGCATGGATTCGATGCTCGTAGAGTATAGTATAATAGGCATTTTACTCGCACATTCGAAGGTTCGAACCTCGATATTTATCGAAAATCCGAAAATATCGAAAATCTGGGTCCGGGAATAGTTCAAGAAGTCCGAATTGTTCGAATTCGAATAATTCGCCTCGAACTCGGGTTCGAGTTTGAGTTCTAGTCCATCTTAGTGCTGATCTGTGAACACTAGACAGGCAACTGAACTAGATTCTGAACTTATTTCCAGTACAGTGTATTGGGAAAGGGGCTTCCCATATGTTAATATTAAACAAAAAACAGAATTGTTACCTACACGTATCTTCACAAGAAGAAAACTGGAGTGGTTATTACCTTCGGGTATTTGTACATGTCGGTGACATCCACTCTGTCATTACTCCCTACAGATTTTGTACTGATGCATTTGCCATATGCTTGATGTCATTGGAAACCTTCTTTTTTCTCCATCACTATAGTAGATCCAGGAGGCAACATCAGCATTTACAGATGCAAACAGGAATCTTACATCATAGTTAACGTTAACATTCCTTCTTTAATAGCAACTGAGGGGCTGGGCCACATCGATATATTTCGGCACACAAGAAGAAATGTTGATTTATTGAAAAGTTAGATGAACTTGTATAGACTAAACCCCCCCCCCCCACACACACACACACACACACATACCCACACACAAAACCCATAAAATAGACAGAAAACATATATGATCCCTTTATGTCACCATATTTCTAAAACTCCTGCAAAGTGATTGATCGAGGAAGTGACATACATGAATTGTGCTGACAAATAGTTGTGTAGCTGCAGTATGCTTAGTGTATATGAAGGAGGGGAAGTGGATGGGTAAGTCTGTAAGGTCTACAAGGTGACATTCTTTTTCTGATTCCTGGGGTGGTGGTGTTGAGATTTGCATGAAAAATACAGAGACTTGATTGACAGTAGTCCTTTTTTTAACCAAATTGGAACTACTGATGCGACTAAGGATCAAAGCAGAAAACACCAGTCCATCTATCCTTCCCTAATGGATATAGATTTACATTTTATATAAATAAAATTTCTAAAATCTGACATAAGGATTTTAGTCTAGTGGATCTGTGGTGTAGATGTATAGTGTAGACATTCATCATCACATTGTATTTCATACCATCACTTGCTTCCAATGGACATGAATCTATGACCTGCCATCCATTATAACGGCTCCCTAGATCTCTGCGTTTGAAATAAGACTCATTCCATGTGTGAAAATTCCTATAAGAGGAGAATATGTAGTTTAGTGAGTTGGTGGGAAACTACCATTTCACCAATTTTACGTTTGAGAGTTATTTCTTAATAATTATTTATCAACTACATCAACAAAACCAAAAAGAGCAGTGAGAATTACCGTATATACTCGAGTATAAGCCGAGGTTTTCAGGCTTTAAAATAGCATGAAAAAAATTAACTCGGCTTATACTCGAGTCAAGCAGAAAACTCACCCGGTCTGGCGGCTGCTCCGCAAGTACTGATCTGATGTCGGATGTCACTATCGGTGCCTGTCTCTTACTGCCAGCACCGATTAGTGACGTCAGCCAGCCGCCGGTACTTGCATAGTACCGGCCCTGCAAAGAGAGACAAAAGCATGCGGCAGACTGATTTAGAGGTAGAGGCTGAGCGAGAGGCAACTGAATACTGATAATAGTAAGTCTCCATGAACTGGGGTGTGTGGTCTGAGGCTGCTGCTTGCCAACTGCAGATATTTGGAAACCACAACTCCCAGCAAATAAAGCATGCTGGGAGTTGTAGTTTCCAAACATCTGAAGTGCCTAGGAATTGTGGGTCACTGTATGAGATTCCCATGTCCATTTAAAGGGCAACTAATGCCTTAATTAATACAGAATCAGAGGCAGACATGGTCAAATTTCTACCTTGACTATACTCGAGTCATGGAATTGTTGCCTTCTGATTCTGTATTGTTATGGCTTTAGTTGCCTTTAAGGGCATGTCCACCCCAAACTAAAATTTAACCCCTTACTGGCACATCAAGTAGTGTTTAAAACAATCCTTACCTTACATTCCTGCTCAAAATAGTTCCCCTGCTGTGCCCTCCAAAGTCAGGAAACTGCTGTGTAGGAGCAGTGTGTGACTCATGCTGTGCCTGAGACTTCTCAACCTCATCAAGGTTGAGCGCATGCTCAGTGCAGCCCTCCCTGCCTCTCAGCCAATCACGGCGCGGCTGCCGGTCCCGCCCCCTGTTTCAATTCTATGCAAGCAGAGGGCTGACACTGCAGCCGAGGAGAGAGGGCAGGTAAGTAGAATCGGGGGACTTTCTAACAATTATATTAATGCGGTTGGGGCTGGGGGAGCATGCCCTACCACATATCAAAATAATTCGGGGGGTGACATGCCCTTAAATGGACAGCAACATTCCAACAGTAGTCCCATACAGTAATAGCCATACTGCATTTGGCTATTACTGTTTTGGGACTACTGTATGGGAACTCTGCTGTCCATTAAAGGGCAACTAAAGCCTCAAAATAATGCAGAATCAGCAGTGATCATAATTTCTACCCTTGACTTATACTCAAGTCAATCACTTTATTAATTTTTTAGGTAAAATAGGTACCTCGATACGTACCCAATATGTACCTCCTTATCTCGGATCGACTTATATCTAAATATACGGTAAGTAACTAGGGTGTGTTTGTTAGGCTATTTCCAGCATTTAACTGTATACGTTCGGATTTCCGATTTTCCTAATTCCGATTTTCTTTGTTTACCAATAAAGTCAAATTGGGTCTAGGGACATTTGATTGAACGGGGCATTATTTTCGCTTTTTTTGCCACCAGACTTCACCACAATTTTTTTTAACTTTCATCTATATATATAAAAGTCAATGTATGTATGTTTGTATGTATGTGTGTTGTATGTTCCAGAAAAACTTCCAAACATCTGTGACAATTTTCATGAGACTTGGTACACTTATGTATAAGGACCTGGAAAAAAGCATAGGCCAACCTTTACAAAATTTAAAAATACTTCCGTACCCCTTTTTTTGATATTTTTTACGTTAATTAACCAGTGTGCTGCCATCTGGTGGTAAACTGAGTGAATCAAGTTAATCTCACACCTTCCAAATGCCACAGATTGTTCATGGCAGTTGTTTCATTTTGTTCTGTTGTTGCTGCGATAGGGATAGAGCTGTCAATCATGAGGAGCAGCAGACCAGTGATTTAGCAATGTCATGTGGCACTCGTGTCACCTCCTCTCACTTGTGGTTCACCCAGAGTCAAGATTGAGAGTTCAGAGAAGGCAGCTAGAAGAAATTGTAGTTTTACTTAATGAAAGATAGTAAGAGCTATGAATGGGATGGAGCTGCCACACTGCAATTCAACTGCACTGTAAGGGTGTTCATTTTACTTCACAACTTGTGTCTCTTTTCCCCACAAACTACTGAAACCCCAGCATTAAATGCCACATACACACTCTTATCACTCACTTTCATTTTCATGTGTAATTTTTGCAAGAAAATTGTGTTTTCTGGGATCATTGTGTCAATAATTCAATTTGATCGATAGTGCCACGCTCTAAAGGGGAAGTTGATGTGATACACGCTAAAGGGGAAGTTGACGCGATACACGCTAAAGGGGAAGTTGATGCGATACGCGCTAAAGGGAAGTTGAACAATACTGCTAAAGGGGAAGTTGGTGATACATGATAAAGAGAAAGTTGGTGTGATAAGCCACTTAAAGGGAAGCTGATGTGATACGCTTTAAAGTGTAACATATCAACTTCCCCTTTATTTAAAGCGTATCATATCATATGTTAGGTTTGACCTAACAAAAGGAAGTTTCCTGTGAGTGAAATGAACTAGAGTGGAACGTGTCCCTTCTCTTCTAGGTAAAGGGGTGCGCTATATTCTAGTATTGCACTGTGTTGTAATCACAAACAGGTTGTGAAAGGGTTAATAAGTGTTTTGTTTTTCCCTCTCTTCCTGGCTCTTGCATAATTGGTGTGGGGGCTGGGGCCTATTAGTTAAATAGGATTCACATGGTGGACCTATGGTTTGGACCTAACAAAGAAAGTTTCCTGTGAGTGAAACGAACTAGAGTGGAACATGTCCCTTTTTCTTAAGGACCTTGATCTCGAGGACATAGAAAAGGACATTGAAACAAGAAGGCAATTAAACAAGGTGTGTGCGTCACTGTACTGGTGTTGTGTATTAGAAAGGACAGTTTTGTTGGTACCATGCAATGTGTATCCTGCCACATGTGTAGGAACCTGGAGCGATGTTCCAAGGAACCTAGTGTGTCAGGTGTGAGTGGGTTGCCCATTGGAAGCTGAGGGGAGAGTCTAAGGGGGCAGCTTGCAGCATTGCAGGGATTGGCAAACTGGGGGGTCAGCAGGCACTGGCTGGGGCCAGTATGAGGTGGGTGGAAGTGGGACAGGGAGTGAGGGGGGGAGGTAGTTTTGTTAGGTTACTAGGGGAGTGGGGATGGAAGGGTAGGGTGGCTTCTTCCCAGATTGCCCATCCCAACAGATTTGCCGCCTTAGGTAATGAATTGAGGAGGACACATCGGAATTAGCATGTATGGAGGGGGCTAGTCCCTTGAGCACCCAGGGGACTGCCATCTCTGATACAAGGAGTAGGAACGAAGGATCAGAAATGCACGGCAGGTGTATTAGAGGGGACCATTATAAGGTAGATGGGGTAATCTGCGCCAAGACCACATGCGAACGTGTGTTGCGCCTGGTGCTAGGGTTCGGCATGTGGAGGATCGAGTAGACAGATTATTGGGTGGGGGTGTGACCCGGCAGTCTTGGTTCACATGGTGCCATGACAAAGTTAGAGGAGGAGGTTAGGTCCTTAACATGATTTTCAGAGAGCTAGGGGCCAAGTTAAAAGCAAGGAACTCTAGCCAGGGACAGCGGGAGCTTAGGAGCATTAATGCGTGGTAAAGAGGGTGGGTGTAAGGAAGAAGGGTTTGGGGTTTATTGAGAACTGGGCAGATTTTTCTGTTGGCTACAGGCTCTTTAGTAGGGTGGGTTGCACTACTGATGACGGGGTGTGCAGCTGTTTTAGGTGAGAAGATGGCTGAGGGTTGGAGGAGATTTTAAACTAGGTTGGGGGGGAGGGTATTAGCAGTCTCACTGGGATAGATAGCCCAGGAGGAAATCAGGGTGTAGCTAGGCAGTGGTGGGCGGAAAGGGGGTGGGGCTAGCATAGGGTAGGGAGGCATGTGTATTAAAAAATAACTGTATTGCCTCAATGCTTTTTTAAAACTGTTTCAAAAAAGAGTAAAGGTATGCGCCCTCCTCACATTTTTTCCCTGATTTCGAGCCTCTCTCTGCCTTCAATTAGCCATGTGTGAAGGGGGTGTAACAATTCTCTCTGCCTGTAACTTCATTTAAAACTAGCATGTGAGAAACACTTCTCCACCCATTTTGATCAGCTTGATTATGAGGCTGTACATCAGCAACCGAACAGTTCAAGTTTGTTTGACTGGCGAGAGAGAGAGGAGAGAGGTTGGAAAGACATTCCACCAGCCAATGACAAGTTATGTTAAACATGGCCCTGGGCCAGCTAGGAGGCAGGCTTTTAGCACTCATCTTGTTGTGTGATACTAGGGAAGGCAGCACAGTTGTAATGAGAGTAAGCAATTTCAGCTGCTGGAAGTGTGGCATGTAATGGAGGTGTGTTATTTTTTTTGATATTGTTGTCCTTAAAGTGAACAAATAATCTAAAATGTATGTTTGCAAATGGGAGAAGCCTGGCTGACAAAATGGGTGAATTGGAAATTATGGCATTGAATGAAAAGTATGATGTAATAGGTATAGCAGAAACGTGTTGAACAGTTCTCACGACTGGGCTGTAAATTTAGAGGATATGCCTTGCTTAGGCAGGACAGAGAAAAAAGGTAAGGGGGAGAAGTATGTGTTTATGTTAAAAAAGAATTGAAGCCAATTTAAAAGAAGAGATAACTGGCGATATGGATGTTAAAATGGAGGCAATATGGGTGAAATTAGGCAACGGAAAGGGGGTAATGTCATGTTGGTGTCTGCTATAAGCTGCCAATGCTAGCAGAGAGTAGGTGAGTCAACTTCATATGCAGTTGGCAAGGGCTGCAAGTTTGGGGAGTGTGCGCATTATGGGGGACTTTAATTACCCTGACATTGATTGGTGTATGGAATTGCCATCACAAAAAAGGCGATGAATTCCTGAATTTGCTGCAGGATAATTTTCTCTCACAGGTGGGTTGAGGTTCCTACTAGAAAAGGAGCTCTGTTGGATCTGGGATATCTAACATATAAATAACATATCTAATTGGAGGCTTAGGAATAGTGACCATGAAATAGTGGCGTTTGGACTTTGTTATCGAAAGGAAAAGTGTGCTAGGTAACAAAGACTTTTAATTTCGGGAAGGCAAATTTTCCCAGGTTAAAAGCAGCTCTTCAGAATGTCAACTGGGATATCTATTATCAGGCAAAGGTACTGAACAGAAGGGACTTGTGTTCAGGGGATTTAAGCCAGTTCACATCTAAATTATACCCTTGGAAATAAAGTAAAAAAGCCAGTTCACATCTAAATTTATACCCTTGGGAAATAAATGTAATAAAAAATAATCCGCGCCCATGTGGCTGAATTCTGATGTAAAGAGGCAAATGGAAAGGAAGAAAGGGCATTTAAAACCATTAAGGCAGGGAACGGAAAGGGCTTTTAGGGATTATAAAAACTGTAACAAGGAGTGTAAGAAAGCAATCAAACTAGCTAAAATTAATAATGAAGTTAGGATAGCTGAATAAAGCATCACTAAGCCTAAAATTTTTTTTTAAGTATATTAATAGTAAGAAGATGAGGATGTGGCACCATTAATTAATTGGGATAAGTTAGTTACGGGGATAGCGATAAAGCAAATGTCTTGAATACTTTTTTCCCTCTGTATACACATAGAAGATCCAAGTACAGATATCATAGAGTATAGTAGCAATAATGTATAAAAGATTTAAGTGCATTTGGTTAACTGAGGATATGGTACAGAAAGAACTAAATAAGGTTAATATTAATAAATCTCCTGGACCGATATAAAAATACATCCTCGGTACTTATGGAGCTAAGTTCAGTTTTATCAGGCCATTGTTTCTTATTTTTGCAGCATTCTATCGGGTGGGTGCCTCGGATTGAAAAAAGGCTGATGTTATTCCAATATTCAAAAAGGGTAGTCGTTCACAGCCGGGTAATTACAGGCCTGTAAATTTACTTCAACGGCGGGGAAGATCTGAGGAAGTTTAATAAGGGAACATGTTCTAGAGTATGTTTCAAGGACTGACATTATTAGTAGTAACCAGCATGGATTTAGGAGGAATAGATCTTGTCAAACTAACTGCTTTGATTTTATGAGTAGAAATGTAGACTCTGGCATAGCAGTAGATGTAGTTTACTGGATTTTGCAAAGGCTTTTGATACAGTCCCCATAGGCGACTAATGTATAAGCTGAGATGTGCATCGTGCAGGGGATCTAGATAGATTGTCACATTGGGCTGCTAAGTGGCAGATGAGATTCAATGTTGATAAATGTGAAGTGAGCATTTTGGACTTAAAAATCCTTGTGCTACTTATAATATAATAGCTCTGTGTGAAGTGAATCCCTGTTGGAAAGGGATCTTGAATTTTGGTGGTAAAAAACTTAAAGTAGCAAACAGTGACAGGCAGCAACAGCCAGAGCCAGCATGGTATTGTCTTGTATAAGAGAGGTATGGATTCAAGGGAGGAAAATGTTATTCACCCGCTTTATAAAGCATTGTAAGGCCTCATTGGAATATGCAGTGCAATTTTGGAATCCTTTGTACAAAAAGGACATCTTTGAAATGGAAAGGGTTCAGAGAGGGCAAGGGCAACTATATAATAAGGGGATAAGGGGAGCTTGAAATGAAGAGAGACTGGAAAGTTACAATTATGTACGCTGGAGAAAAAGGTGCTTGCGTGGGGATATGATTACCGTGTATAAATACATTAACGGGCCATCAATAAACTATCTGGGGCATTGTTCACCAATAGAACATGTCAGAGGACAATGAGGACACTTTTAAGACTTGAAGAAAAAAGTTTAGGCTTCAAGTTTGGAAATGGTTTTTCACTGTGAGAACTCTTCTAAAGCTATGGAACTGTCTTCCAGTGGGGTTTATGGCAGGTTCATAGGTCGGTTTTAAAAAAAAGCTGGATGGAGTTTCTGCAAACAAGGAATGTTGCAAGTTACTGGTATTGATTCATTAAGTAGAGTTGATCCAGGAAATTTCCGATTGCCACTTGGAGTCAGGAAGGAATTTCCCCCCTTCATAAATTTGGTGGGTTTTTTTTTGCCTTCCTCTGGATCAACATTAGGCAGGAAATGAGGATATTGCTAGATGGGTTGGACTGGATGGACATATGTCTTTATTCAACCTCAAATACTATACTATACTATACTATCAACTTCCCCTTTAGCAATGGGGTAAATGGGGTAAAGTCCATACACAGCCCATAGAAGTTCCATACCCAGACCCATAGAAAATCCCATACACAGACCCATAGAAAGCCCAATACACAGCACCATAAAAAGTCCAATACACAGCCCCATAGAAAGTCCAATACACAGCCCCATAGAAAGTCCCATACACATCACCACAGAAGTCCAATACACAGCAAGTCCCATGTACAGCCCCATAGAAAGTCCCATACACAGACCCATAGAAATTCCCATGCACAGCCCCATAGAACGTTCCTTACACAGCCCCATAGAAAATCCCATACACAGACCCATAGAAATGCCAATACACAGCGCCATAGAAAGTCCAATATACAGACCCATAGAAAGTCCAATTCACAGCCCCATAGAAAGCCAATACACAGCCCCATAGAAAGTCCAATACACAGCCCCAAGAAGTCCAATACAAAGCCCCCCCATAACAGCCCCTAATAGAAAGTCCCATTCACAGCCACATAGAAAGTCCAATACACAGCCCCATAGAAAGTCCGATACAAAAGCCCCATACACAGTCCTATACACGGCCCATAAAAAGTCCATATACTCAGCCCCATACACAGCCCCATAGAAATGAAGTCCCATACACAGCCCCATAGAAGTCCCATACCAGTCCCATAGAAGTCCCATACACAGCCCCATAGAAAGTCTCATACACAGCCCCATACACAGATGTGCCCTGCCATACTTTTCTGTGCAACCTGGCACTTAAAGATTGTTGTTTACATTTGCCTGCGTACTGGGCTGATCTGAGTGAGCAGGATACACAATTGCCTAACCCACCGAAATGAAGAGGATTCTCTATGTTAGGGTACAGCTTTTGTTTTCCCAGGGCTATATGATTTTGTCCAGCAGCATCACAATCAGCACAGACACGAGTTTAAACCGAGGAGGGAAACTTTCAAGATGATTTTAAAGGTAAAAAAAATTCAGTTATATACTCGAGTATACGTAGTGGACTGAATACATTACTAATACTATATAATATACTATTGATACTATATAATATTGAGAATTACTGGTATTAATACATATACTGTAGTTTGGTGGTACAGGGAGAATATAATAATGAAATTACTGGTAATACATATACTGTAGTTTCTGGTTGGTACGGGGATACTATACAATAATGAGAATTACTGGTATTAATCATATACTGTAGTTCTGGTTGGTACGGGGAGACTATATAATATTGAGAAAAAATGTATTATACATATACTGTAGTTCTGGTTGGTACAGGGATACATATAATATTGAGAATTACTGGTATTAATACATATACTGTAGTTCTGGTTGGTCTGGTTGTAAGGGATTCTATATAATTTGAGAATTACTGGTATTAATACAAATACTGTAGTTGGTTGGCACAGGGATACTATATAGTATTGGAATTCTGATATTAATACAATACTGTAGTTCTGGTTGGTGACAGAGATTTAATAAATAATGAGAATTACTAGTATAATACATATACTGTAGTTCTGGTGGTACAGGAATTCTCTTAATATTGAGAATTACTGGTATTAATACATGGTACTGTAGTTCTGGTTGTACAGGATACTATATAATAATGAGAATTACTGGTATTAATACATATACTGTAGTTTCTGGTTGGTCTGGTTGGGTACAGGGATTCTATATAATATTGAGAATTACTGGTATAATAAAAATACTGTAGTTCTGGTTGGTACAGGGATACTATAATAGTGAGAATTACTGGTATTAATACATATGCTGTAGTTCTGTTGGTACAGAGATAATATAAATATTGAGAAATTATTGGTATTAATACATATACTGTAGTTCTGGTTGTAACAGGGATACAATATAATATTGAGAATTACGCTATTAATACATATACTGTAGTTCTGGTTTGGTACCAGGATTACTATAATAAATGAGAATACTGGTATTAATACTATACTGTAGTTCTAGTTGATCCAGGGAGACTATATAAATATTGAGAATTACTGGTATTAATACATATACTGTGGTTCTGGTTGGTACAGGGTACATATAGTATTGAGAATTCCTGGTATTATAATAACGTGTAGTTTGGGTGGTACAGGATTACTATATAATATTGGAATTACTGGTATTTTTA